>MU224129.1:1448594-1521614 GCA_018584345.1 Thuja plicata | reverse complement strand
TGTGGCTGCAATATCATTGTTAAAGTAGTTAACGAATCTGAAATTGTAAGGATTTAAAAGAATTTGCACAATAATTTCCTATAGAGATTAGTGTAGGAAGCTGTTTCCGCACCTGAGTTTCCTTACATGTTTTGCATTTCATTATCAACAGGCAACTACTTGGATCTAGTGAAGAAACTGAGGAAATTCTTCTGGAAAGGAAGACACAAAGAAGAAGTTTTCTCTAGTAGCTTGGGACAAAATCTGCAAACCAATTGGAAATTGGGGGACAAATATCAAGAATCAATTACATCAAAATCAGGCCTTAGGGGAAAAATTGTTTTGGAAAATCCATAAGGAGAAGCACCTCAATTGGGTAAGAATCTTGAGAGGGAAATGTCTTTCCAACCTAAATGAAGTTGAGGTGTTAAGAGTGAAGGAATTCCCTAGGGGATCTCAGATATGGAACTTCATATCCAAATCTAGCAACATTATATCATCTCAAATCACTTCAAATATCAAGGATGATATCTTATCACTTTTATGGAAAGACTCATGGGGAGGCTACCCTATAGTTAGAAAATTGATGAAGTCAGAAAGGATCAACAACATTTGTTTAGAAAAGTGGGAGATTTATGTCAAAGATTATATTATAGACCTAGAGCCCAATCCTAAAGGAAAATGGCAGTGGAAGCATTTTGAGGATCTAGGGTTTCCTCAAGCGGACATTGAGAACCTTAGACTAATTTTTAAGGACAATTTTTTCTTACTCAAACATGGTAGGGATGAAATCATCTAGAATCGAGCCAAATCAGGTGAGTGAAATGTGAAGGAAGGCTACATGATAGCTTCAGGATAACAAAATCAGACTAAAATATAATTTCCAACTCAGTTATGTTGGAACAAAGTTTTTCTACCAAAGGCAAGCATTTTCTCATGGGCAGCTTTACATGGAAGAATCTTAACTGCAAATTGGTTTAACAAGATTGGATATCAGAGCCCATATGTTTTCTCCTTATATCACAATAATGAGGAGGATATAAACCACCTTTTACTCACATATCCCTTTTCATTAGAATGTTAGCAATAGGTGTGTGCAAAACTGGGATGACTATCAACATTACCAAATGAAATTTTATGCCTATTCAAATCTTGGCCCATCTTGTTCAAAGAGAGTCTATGTGGGAACCTATGGATCATATCACCTTCAATACTGGTTTGGGAACTATGGAAAGAAAGAAATAGGATATTATTTCAAGGTAAAACTATGGACAAAGATTCACTGCTAAACAAAATCGAAGCAGTTATAGTAGAAACAATGAACTCACAAATTCAGGCTCAAAGTTCTTCATCAATGTTTTACACTAGCTGGGATGATGGAATGCTAAAAAATTGGTTTGGTCTAAGAGCTTCCCAAGTTTCAGGTAGTGGAATCCAAGCTAGTGTAAGGAATAGAGAAAACTATTCTTGGACCCCACCCAACATCAGATGGTATAAACTAAACTTTCACGGGGCCTCTAGAGGGAACCCTGGACCTTCAAGTGTTGGATGCGTGATACATTATTGCCAGGGAAAAATCATAGCTAGAATATAAAAACAATTACAAAATGATACTAATAATATGATTGAATTCAAAGATCTACTAATAGGATTATCCCTATGTTTAGAATTGAGGTTGGCTAAGATAGATATTGAAGGTGACTCCATGATTGTAGTGAATGTGGTTAGATCCAAATAAAATCAAAATTGGAAGCTTCACTATTTACTTGAGGTGATATTAAATTTGATTAGCAGATTTGAGCAGGTTGCAATTAACCATATTTACAGAGAAGGTAACTACACAACAGATGAACTGGCTAAACATGGAGCAAGATGAACTTCTATCAAGAAGATATTCTCAGTATAAGAGAATATTATAACCTGAGCTAACTTTGGAAAGCACTGGTAAATAAAATACCCATAGTAGGGATGTTAAATTTTGTTTTTTCCAACAGACATGTAATGCAAGAAAATGACAATTGAAAATCAAAATTTTGATTAGTGGGAAAGTCTAGGTGATGAGAGCTACCCACTTTCAATCAGGTGAAGTAAAAATATTAAAGAGATCTATTAGGGATATGACATGATGACATAATTAATGCCTCCGTCGGATTACGACACCACCAAACTCAATAATGAGGGACAAGGCAGAAGAATACTAGCTGACAAGATAAGAAAAGTGGTTGAGATTGCAAGAATTGATCATGATGGTACATATCACCTACCTGCACCCCCAATTTAGCAAGAGTCATTTAGGCTAAAGAATAGATTCAAGCTAATTTTAGCAGTGGCCATTCATAGTGATGGGAAGCATTGATCTTGAGGATCTATGACATGTGATAAATGATGTCCATCAATAGGCATCATATTTTCTTGATGAAAATACCAATGGCCAAGGAAAAGGAAGGAAAATTCACAAAAAATAGTCAGTAAAGCTTTTTATGTGTCCACCATTCTTGGAATTCCAAACAGTGGAGTGTTGCGAAAGAAAAGTAATTCTTCATACTTGTTTAAATAAAAATCTTGAGAGTAATAGTGCTTTGTGATTGATTTGATTTTCTTTTGTAGGTTTGTGAGTGGTAGATGTAGGTAGAGGTGTTCAACATGGACACTCCCATTAAGCTCAACTCCAATAATTAGCAGACAACCTTTGCCTCCAATCACTGAGCTAAGGCTACAAGAAGTTTCCAAATATAAGCATAATCTAGTTTTGCATGCCATGAGAAAGGTCTTGGGTTTCAACTTAATTTGCACCAACTACTGTCATAGAGTGAACTAAAATACCCATGCTGGCTTCTTGGCTAGCATCCTTGTTGCAGGGGTGCAAAAATCAACAACAAAAGAGTTGTCCTCTAGATTGTTTGATGAAAACTAGTTGGTGGGTTTACACGAGGCCATCATCAATATTGATGAGGATTTGATCACTCTTCTCCCGTTTGAAGTTTGAACATGCAATTGTAATGAGGGTGGGGTATCCTTTACTAGGACTAGGACATAGGAAAAGGAAGAATATATATGCTGACCCCCTAGAAGGTTCTTTTTTTGTGGGGGTGGGAATGGGAAGATCACACCATTAAAAAAATCATGATGCAGAGAGGAGTTACATTTCTAAAAAAGTTTATGAGAATATAGGATGGACTAGAGGACCCATTTAGAGATGATTTGGATTGGGTATATCAATATAAATATGATGAGAAGATGAACGGTCTAGGTAGTAAGAAATCCTCCAAAGACGAAGATGAACAAGAAGACAAAGATGAGGAAGAAGAATATGAAGCAGAAGATGAAGGTGTGGAAGAAGAGTCAGAAGAAGGGGCAGATGACGAAGATTAGGAAGAGGTAAATGGTGAAGAAGAAGAAAAGAATGACCAATAAGATGAATAGAAAGATGAAAGTTTCACTTCAGTAGAAGAAGATGATATGGGTTCCTCTTCTTCATCAGTCTGAGATGAAGAGATACGACCACAATGTTCAAACTCTACTCCATTTTCTATTATGGTATTGTTAAGTTTAGTTTAGGCTTTCATTTTGGAATGTTTCATTTGCAGAGTCAGTTTTAGTTGTTTAAACTTTGCTTAGCTGCTAATAGAAGCTAATTAGTGCTCCTTTTTTTTGTTAGCATTAGTCTGTTACCTTCAGGGATGATAATTTGAACTATTTTTAGCTTATTTTACTTATTTTTAATATAAAACTCTTGACCTCGACCCCTGATTTATCAAAAAAATAAATAAAAAAGATAGAATTAAAATTTGTTTTCTTTTGATTTTTATCAATCTAAACCCATGAAATCCACTTAAAAAATAAAAATTATCTTTAGTCCATGAGTTTTTGAAACTATACCAATCCCTCATCTTTCCCTCTTTCTTCCAAATATTTTCTAAAGAGCCTTCCACATTACCCTAGGCTAGAGACCTCCTCGCAATTGACACTAGCTAAATTCAAGTAATCAAAAGTATAATACCACAGTGCATCTCAATTCATGATAATTTGGCATATGTACAATAAATATAGGAACTGATGTAAGATCTAGCTTTGCAAAACATAGTTCCTGCCCTGCTTATATTGATCAGTTGGAGATGGTGGAGCCACCTAACCCATTGGATGAGGTGTCACCGACTGTTGTGCTTGGTCCTACATTTCCATTTGATGCTCTTCACCACATTTGATTTCTAATCCTTAGAATTTCATCAATTGTATTTCCATTTCCATAAGTATTTATTCGATCTGTACAATCTCTTCTTAACTGACCGACTTTCTGACAGTGAGAGCATGCCATACCAGAGTTTGACCAATTCCTAGACTTGGTTCACCATTATCTCATACAATTTTCTACTATATGCCCATATTTTCCACATGTTGTACAACTACTCCAAGTGTTGTAATCCCATGCATAAGCATTGCCTTGTCTTCTTGGTTGATTTACCTTTTCTTGTCATTTAGGCTTCCAGATTTGCTTTGTGTTCCTTCTGCATGCTTGTGATGTGTGACCATGCATGTTGCAGTTTTGATAGTATTTATCCATGTATGGTTTCTTCTGTGGTTTGATAAAATTGGATCTACACTCATGTGCTTGATGTCCATGCTTATTACAGTTATAGAAAATACCATTAAATTTAGGAGGGTTTCTAGGAATACCTTTTGCTTCTCTCCTGCAAACATTGGATGTGTGGCCTAGTTTTCCACAGTGATGGAAAGATGGATTCCTAGGCTTTCAAATTGAGTTGATATTCCTTTGTTCAACTTGATTTGATGATTCTTCTTACTTGGTATACCCTAATCTGGTATTGTTGTTTAGTCTTCTTTGATGGTTCAAAAATTCATCCATTCTCTTAGTGCTTTCTTTAGATCTCTTAATTACTTCATTAAGTTGTAAAATCTTCACTTCATTTCCCAGTTTTTAATTTTCTTCTTTCAATACACCAATATCATCTATTCTTTTTGCAAGTTCAGTATTCACTTGGTTTGCCTCATGATTCATAGCAACCACTTGATTGGTGATCTCAAAGTAATGTTCAGTAAGTCTCGACATCTCAGTTTCTTTCTCTTGTAACTTTTCAATCATCTATCTTCTATCATCAACAACCATGTTCCTATCTTGTTCAGATTTCTTTGCATCATTCAAGACTTCAATTATGCTAACCATTTGTGTATCTTGATGATCTAAAGTACTTTCACTTGTTTAGTAAGTTGTTGATTGCTCTCAGATAGATTTGATATAATTCCTTCAGATGCATCAGATATGCTACCAGATTCAGATCCAAATGTATCAAATGGGTCATGAATCTCTTCTTCATGATAATAAATCTCATGACAACAAAGTTCCATGTCCTTTCTCTTAATCAACATCTCCCTGTGTTTCTCTTTGGCTTCCTTGAATTGTTTGACATAGATCTACAACTGTAACTTATGATTTTCAATAGTTTTGTCAAGTGTATACCTTTCCATTGTAAGATCTTTTCTCTTCAGCGATTAAACCTTCAAAATAAGAGAACTAGCTCTGATACCAATTGTTGGGATAATGGAAAGGGTGTGTACTGATAAAGGAGGGGTGAGTCAATACCCTTAAAAACTTTTAATCAATTCTTTGTAATCACTGTTATGTATTAACCGACTGAGTAGATTGCATACATCGAACATATAGTATCACTACTAAAATGTAAATGCATGTAAAATAAACAAAATACATACATGAAATTAAGTACTCATGATACTAGTATTTTGGTATTGTAGAAAACCCCTGTTAGAAGGTAAAAACTACGGTGGGGATGAGACCCACAAAACTTCACTACTGCAACAATAAAGAAGCTTGTTAAAGCTTACAAAGAGTGATCACTTTTGATGATATTACCCTGTTAGGAGTAACAATGAGATCTATTAGATCTACCTCATGTGAGGATTTAGCAACACAAAGTATGTGTGCACTCGGTTAAGAGATTTACAATAAGATGGTTAAGTCTACTCTGTTAAGAGATTTTGGGCTCTATTACAATTGTTAGAGAGTAACAAAAATTTGATCTAAAACATATACAATCTTAATATTACTCATACAGATACATTAAGTGCATACAAAAATTATCACCTCAATGTGAATGATAATGCCTTCTGCTCTGTTCTACTCGGTAGCCTTGCCTTAGTTCTGAAAACTGATTTCTGCAATGTAGTCTCTGTCCTTAAAATCCTTGTTTGACCTTTAATGTTTTTAGTATGGAGGCTACTTGATCATTGCTTGATCAACACATACATTAAAAAATGAAATCTATACATTTATGTATTAAATGATATGACCTAATTAGGGCTTACCAATTACATCCCTACCCTAAGATCAACGGTGTACATATTTTACCTTGGTCATCTAACAATTAATGTTGTATATACATAATTAATGTACTCCTCGATCGTGTAAACCATCATCTAGGTCGGCTAAAAATTTGTTACATAGAATAATGTGCCATATCAAACTTTTATGTGGCCTCTATTCCACTCGGTTAATGGTGTCTCTCGGTGCTCAATGTAGACTATGTATCTTGGTTATACTGTTGTTCAGTTATGCTGTGTAGCTCGGTGTTGTCTACTGCTCGATATAGTCTATCAGCTCAGGTATCACTTTACTCGGTTAACTTTGGGCATGATCATTTCTCTCGATTAACTCTGTACTTTGGTGAATATACCAACTGTCATGTTTGACTCTATTACCGACTGTCCATTATGTCTTCTTGATAACTAATGACAACTTCAATGTGCAATTGGAGTAACATTGGACACTATGATAAATTGATGTGATTAGCTTTTTTTTTTTTTTGCTTCCACACACTATTTTAATATATTTCTCCTTCATTTTTTCAAATGTAGGCGCTATTCATCAGGTTGATACTACTCATGGCATTCATGGAACCTAAAAGAAAAGTTTTGCATAAATTAAGGTGGTATGTGATGAGTGTATTTGATCTAAGATTTGCGCCTACCTTGACGCCTACATGTGTGTCTATTGAATCAGTGGGTGCATACTTAATCGCTATGTTAAAGTGTCCATTTGTCAGTCTGTCATATTTGATTTTCCTAGTGTGTTCATGGTTAGGATACTCTTTTGATTTAATTCCATTGTTTCCCATATATCTATTATGTCCTAGCCTAACACTTTACTATTTTTTCCATTCACAGTAACTTACTCCTTGTTTTTTTCACATGCTTTAAGTTGTGCTTAAAGTCTTTATCTCACCCTCATCGAGGTTAATTTATTTTAGAAAAATATGTTTGGTAGGTTGCAGCTGGATGGATGGATGTTGTGAGGTTTTGTGTCATGTCCTCACGATGATTAAGATATATGACAACTAGTGGTTACGAGGCTATGTGCAGTCTGTGGGTAGTGATAAAAGTGTTGGCACATCCTCGCAACTTGATCAGACAATTAATACCTTTATACCATGGGGAAGCGATAGTGGGTGACATGCCAATAATTGAATATGTTAAAAGATAGATGAAATTTTCTTATCGCATCCTCACAGAATTTTTTTAAGACCATCAATTGGACCTGTGACCCCATGAGTGGATGTTTGTGATGACTATAATGGTTTGTCACATCATCATGATGATTAGTGGGGGAAATGTTTAAAGGTCTCAATCTTGTGAGGAAAAATAAGATGCTATGGCGGTCCCTTGTTGTGGCCTCCTGACTTATTAGATGGCTCACGAAGAAGCAAGGATGTTATGCATAACACTCTAATGAATGATGGACACACTTCATGGGTTTTCTTCACCATGTCACCACAAGGTTAAACGCTGGCCTAAGTCATGTTAGAATATTGTTTGAAGAGCAAAATAATCCATAAATTTGAAATAATTTTAATTTTTATTGTTGATTTCATGGTAAATTATTTTCATTCTCAGTAAGAAACTAGAAGATATGGTGACAAATTTGTTCTATGACTATTCCTGCACCCATTACAACTATATTCTTTGACTGTAACTTTAACCACTAGAAATTTTTTCTTTGACTGTTCTTGCAGCCAAGGGAGAACAAAGTAACTTCGTGTTTGTTTTCTAATAACTATATTTCTATTATCTATTTTTGTCATGTTTAGTTGTTGATTCATGTTTAGCACTCATGCTATTTATTTTCAAGAATTTTCCTTCAGTACTATTTCCTTTCCAGCTCTATGTTAATATGACTACTAGTGATTCCTAGTGCATATAAAATGTTAACCCATTTCAAGTTTGCATCCCTGGGTTGATAGAGAAATGATCCTTCATGATGAGAAATATAAATACTTAGGATGGGATCCCATTGAAGGTGGCTGTCTTCAAGGAAGAGATTAAATCCTTTTAGATGCATTATGGTGATTCAGGGAAAATAGTAGCGATTTCATGAATATAATTTGAGGTGATAAATCATAATTTTTATGTTAGGAATAAACTCTTCAAATATTTCTATATATAAAACTCTACATGTAATGTTGAAATAATATGATATAGAAAATACAATACTAGTGCTTCTTCTAGTATTTTGAGGCAGTGGATTTGTTGGGAGTGAACTTTTTTTTGCCTATTGAAGAGTTTAGATTGGTTCAAATCTGTGGTTTGAACATCATTATAAAAAGAGGAGGCCTATTGAAGTTAGGGATTACCATCAAAATTCCTTCATTTTCCTTTTCATAGAAATCTATGGTCGGCTAGTGGCGGTTGGTAACAAAATATATTAGATATTGCCTGTAGCTTGTTGCGATATTCCTTGTGTCTATAAAAGGAATACCAAGGTCAATCTTATGGATACTAAAACTTCCTTGTACATAGACAAGTTGAATAGTTTATGTAACATGCATTTTTGCAGAAATAGAAATGACACGGTCTTGTATTAAATGAAATGTATGAATACTTCTAAAGAAATTAATTGAAAATATCATATGCGGATTGAATTAAGGATTTTTTATTTCTCTATTTCTTTGTGTTAGAAATTGTATGAGTAATTCTGGAGATCTCTAAACTAAGTAAAGATTTAAACATTTATCAAATCACTTATATGCATCGGGTAATTATGTATGATTTTTGTAGAGCATATTATTTCATTGTTATAGTTGATTCATACAAGGTATTAAATCAAGGAAAAGATTAAATTCATGTTTATATTTTGTAACAGTTCCAAGAAATAACAGTGATTCTATAAGAATAATGCATGGTTATATGAATTTGAATGTTTGTGTAAGGCACTAACATTTAGAAGAGTATGTACAATTAATGTTGGGTTCATTTTATATTTGACTCTATTACCATGGATACGTAGCACTGGTCCTTAGTGTTCATAATTTTAGTAAGAAAAAACTTATGAAAACCAAGTCATTTTCCTTCACTTTCTACCTTTGAATGTATGTTTTCAGTTAAGCCCCACCTCTCAACTAAATTCATTAGCATGTTCAAAATAGAGTCAATTCTGATATGAGCCAACTTCTATTATTGTGTTGAATTTTTTACCTGGTTGAAGCTCAAGTGTTATGTTTCAAGGGTTAACATCTATTGGTTCACCAACGCCCTTTGTTAAAGTTTACATCATCCATAATTTTCCCCTGTTATGGTCGGTTATTTGATTTTTTATATGTTGTGGCAATATATTTCCTAAGTCCTTATGCCTTAAGTGTTTACCCCCGCATGGCAATTTAACCCATTTATAAATGCACGTGTATATTTCATTGGTTAAAAGGTTGCGGGTCCCACATGGTGGCATGGTGTAATGTTTCTCCTATCTCCCCGCATTAATGACCTACATCGTATCATCTAAGGTGGCACGTGGTGGCACATTGAGAGCTTACTTTGGTCTCAACGTGTTACCGAGTGATTTATTTGTGCTTAGGAGTTTGTTGTGACCTGGTACATGTTGGCACAGTGGGATTTCTCCTTCACCATGTCATCGAGTGGTGACGTGGATGGAAAGTCAGCTAAAATGTGGGTCTATGCTAGTTAGGTGGGATGAATGAAGAGTATGGTGGGCCCAATGTTTTGTTTGAAGTGAAAAAAATTTATTGAGATCGGTGGAAGGATTTTGAATCTTGTTGAGTATCGTTGATTTCTTTGTATCAACGGTATTGATTTAAAATTGAGTTGCTTCCTATTCTATCTTTAATTAATTATGCATGTCAATTTAATGGTGCAATAATCATGCGAGCTCAAGCAACCATTTTTAGCATCCAACGTAGCGGTCTAACCTAGAAAATTGATAATTAGCGAGTTAACCTTGGTTTAACTCACTGTAAATTTCTTAAAAAGTGAGATAACAATGACAATAGTGAATTAGAGAGATATAGAAATAGAGAGAAATAGGGAGAGAGGGAGAGAAATGAGAGAAATAGTGGTAGAAAAAAGGAGAGATAAATGTAATGGGAATGGTTTGTCCTAAATGTTTTTTTTATAGAGTTGTGAATCTAGTAAATTGATGTTATTTAATATTTTTATTAAAAGATTCCCCTTTCACTTATTATTACATCAAATTAGGAGGTTTAATCTAGAGATTAGAATTAATTTATGGTTATAATATAGATCAAAATAATTATTTCTTCATGTGATTTTTAACATTTGAATTAGAACCTTGGTAAAAAGTAAATTTCTTACTAGGAAATATAAAGTATATAGAACTTTTAAGAGCTTCATAATTTTGGTAATTATTTTCTTTGTTAAGTGGTGAATGTAGATAGATGGGTTGGGGGATAGGGAGGAAGTGTTTGAGGGAGAGAGATAGAGACAAGGGAGATGCAGAGCGATGATAAGAAAGGGAAAGATATGGGTAGAGGGGAAGAGGAGAGTCTAGTAGATGTGGGGGTGGAGAGAGAGAGAGAGAGAGAGAGAGAGAGAGAGAGAGAGAGAGAGAGAGAGAGAGAGAGAGAGAGAGATATTTGTATAGAGAATTAGAGAGATAGAAAAATAGAGCAATAGGGAGAGAGGGTGAGAAATGGGAGAAATAGTGGCATAAAATAGGAGAGAGATATAGGCTAAAGAGAGAGATGTAAGGAGAGGCAAGGAGATATAATCAAATAAAATTCTAACCCTTTAAAAGCATAACCTTAAACCAAATTAAACCCTAGCCTTAATCCATAAGCTTAAACAAATACCAAGCTTAAATTTAAACCTAATGTAATTCAAACCTTTAAACAAATTATTAATCTTCAAACTAAAAATAAACCAAATTGAATCTTAAACCTAATAGTAAATAAAACTAAATCCAAATACCCAACCAAATTAGACCCTACCTATAACACTAAAAAATTCAAAACTGAGTTCCCCAATAATAAACAAAAAAACCCCAAAACTAAACCAAAATGAATTATGATCATAATCCTAAAGCAAGTTGAACCCTAATCATAAAACTAATTGAACATCAAACCAAATTAAACACTATCCCTAACCCAATTTTTACCCTAACCTTAACAATAAATCAAATTGAACCCCAATACTAAGAGTATTTGAACACTAAATAAAATTGAACCCTAACCCTAAACCTAATCAAACACTATAAGAAACTAAACCTAGAAATTATCAAATTTATGTTTTTCTTTTAATCCAGCCAAATCAACAGGACATAGAATAAAATAAAATCCTAACCCTATTAAAACATAACCTTAAACATTATTAAACCCATACCTCACTCGATAAGCTTAAATAAATACCAACCTTAACTTTTAACCTAATGTAATTATAATCTTTCAACAAAAATATTAATCCTAAAACTAAAAATAAACCAAATTTCAAATCTTAAACCTAATAGTAGACAAAGCTAAATCCAACCCCAAAACCCCAAATTGAAAGAGGGATATATGTATGGAGAGAGAGTTTGTGTAGGAGAGTAGGTTAAATAAGAGATATATAGATATAGGTAGAAGTGGAGATGGGAATATAGAGATAGAGGTATATGTGTATATATGTATGACAGAAAGAAATAAATAGAGAGATAGAGAAGAGAAAAATATAGAGAGAGCCATGAAGAGAAAGATATAATGGAAAGAGAAGAGGGAGAGACAGAGAGAGATATAGATAATGGGATAGAGTGATAGAGATATATAAGTATAAGGAGGTACATGTATGGAGGGGGAGAGGGATAGAGATATAGTAAAACAAACAAAGGGAAAGAGAGAGAGATAGAAATATATTTGAAGAGAATGAGAAAATGAGGTAATTAATGTAGAGAGTTAGGTAGGGGGACATGGAAGAAGTGTGAGAGGGAGAGATAGAGAGAAGGGAGATAGGGAGGGAGGAATAGAAAGGGAGAGAAAGATAGGTAGAGGGTAGATCATGATAGTTCATGGGGGGGGGGGGGGAGNGAGGGAGAGAGATAGCTAGAGGGGGAGAGGAAAGAGGGGATGGAGGGATGGATAAATAAGATTCGAAAGAGTCAGAGAGATATAAGTTATTCCCTAAATAAAATTGGACATTAACCATAAACCTAAACCAAATTATATCCTAATCCTAACACTCAAATTATATTGAATCTTAACCCTAAACTATCTTGATCCTTAATCCTAAAACCAAATTCAACCTTAACCCTTACTCTAATTGAACATTTAAATGAACTTTGAATTCTACCTCTAACTCTCATTCTATACATATTCCTAAACCAAACACTAAACTAAATTAAACATTATTCCTAAATTTAATGGAATTATAACCCTAACTCTAAACAACAACCCAAATTTTAGGCTTGATCATAAAGCTAATTCAATAGTGCACCAACTTAAACCTTTACCCCAATCCTATACAAAATTGAACCCCTAGTCTAATAAAAAAACATATTGAACCCTAGCCCTTACACTAAAAAAAATTAAACCCAAACCCTAAACCTAATTGAATATTAAACCAAATTGAACCCTAATCATAAACCAAAATAACTTAACACTAACAATAAACAAAAATAAAACCCTAATTTAAGCACTAAAGATTATTTTAATCTCTAACTCTAACCCTAGCCCTATCAGTAAACCAAATTTAACCTTAATCATTTAAACCTTATAAAATGTAATCCTAATCCTACACTAGATTGATTCAATACATTAGAGAAAATTGAAAGCTACCAATAAACTATATCTAACCCTAAACCTAAAGCTAATTATATCCTAAACCAAATTAAACCATTAATCTATACTAAATTAAACCCAAATCCTAAAAAAAATTAAACCTTGAATATAACAAAACTAAGTAGAATGATAACTAAAAACCTAATTGAATATTAAACCAAATCGAACCCTAATCTTAAACCAAATTATACCTTATAACTATCACTAAACCAAATTGAACCCTGATTGTAAACCAAATTGAATGGTAATCGTAAAAATAAAATATACTAAATTGTAACCCTAAACATAATTGAATGTTAAACCAAATCGAACCCTTACCCTAATATTAAACCAAATTGAACTCTATAATAAAGAGAACCCCAACTGTACACAATATTTAAAGAAAAAAATAATCAAATTGTAATGTTAAAAAAAACTAGAGCTTAAATCTTATGATTACAAGATGACCACAAATTCAAACCAAAATAAGGCATTGCATTGGGCACTCTTTATGTCGTCTATGACGCCCCAAATAGGGTACATTTAAGGTTTAAAATTGGTGCAAAATTAGGTGCCATTAGCACCGACATTAGCATCTAAAACATATAACATTTATGGGTCAAAGTTGGTGATAAAGTCAACATAAACCACTACGCCATTAAACATGAAAAACCACTACGACATTAAACATTTCATCTTTTACAAATCCCAAATAATTGTATTAGATTCAAGGGAAACATTCACTATAGCGCCCACTAATTAATAAAAAAAATTAAAATTTCTTGTCCGCGTTAAAATTATCACCATATGTTGCTCTGATTTTCTATTTTAGTTGTTTTTCATTTTTTAGGTTAGCATTGTTGATCTTTTAATTTTTATTATGGACGCTCACTTTTTTTTTTTTTTTCTAGATGTAGAGCATAGGATAGATAGTGTTTACATGTTTCATCGCATGGTTTTATTTTTTTACGAGATAGAGAGTAGAGGATAGATGGATAGAAATCAAACCCGTGATTTCACTTTAAATGTGAAAACAAGGTATGTTTTTTTTGCCTTTATTTTCAATTTGAATCCATATAAAGATATTTAGATATAATTTTTACTAATAGATTTGTACAAAAGAGATTCAATCTGGTAGAGAATGGTCATGCTTCAGTTGATTTGGGTTATTTGGTGGTATTATTTTTGTGTTATTCATTTCATCATAGGGTTTGAACTCTCAGGAGATATCTCATAGGCATTTAAATCCAGAAGAGAGTCAATCAAGGCAAAGCTTGCTCATTAATCATCAATTTATTATAAATCACCCATTAATCAGGTTTTGAACTTCTCAGGAGATATTTCAAAATGTTGAGCAATAGAGGGAAGGGAGAAGACTCTGGCCACAATGAGGTAATACCTTATCAATTTATAGATTTATAAATGTTTCCATTGTTTCTTTGATTCATACATACATACATACATACATACATACATACATACTATATAGTCGAAAAATGGAAGCACTTCCATGGTAGAATGGTTTAGCCTTCTGAGTAAGTAGTTTGGTGTCATATCAAGCACCTTGAATGGGTTCCTGACTTTGACCTAGCTTTCCCCCTGTTCTACCTCTCTTTCCACTTCTTTCCATCCAGTTTTTGGCATCCTGGACTTCAGATTTGAGGTATTTGACCTCAGGGTCAAGGTTGACCTTTTGGGTCTATGTCAACCTTGACCCTGACCTAGGTCAAGGTTTACCTTGACCCTAACCTAGGTCAAGGTCGACCTCAACCTTGACCCAGGGTTCAAATCTCAGGGTCCCATAGTTTTCAGATGTCGGTCTTTGCAAAAGATAATTCCCGCTTCTGGGTCGGCTGTTTCGGGTTCCGAAGAAATGATTCCTAAATTATATTTAACATAGGTCCTCTCCTAGGGGTAAAGGCTTTAATGGGAATTTAATTCTAGTATGTCGAACTCCTTAGAATATTGTGCCCTAATTTCATATAAAAGGAAGCCTTTCTCTCTCATTTTCTCTAACCATCAACTAGGTGATACTAAGCATCCTTGAGCAATTGAGAAGCATTATCAAGTGAAGTTCAAGAAAGCATTCAAGCAAGATTTGAAGCAAGGATTCATCCATCATCAAGAATCCATTCATCAAAGAGATCCATGGGATGCTATTGAAGGATTCAAGCTACATAGTGCCTTTTTGGTGATCTCTCCATCCATTTTTCTTCCAAGCCTCTTCATAATGAAGAACCCATTCAAGATTTGGTGTTGGAGATCAACAAGAAATTGATTGAAGATATCCTAAATTCTAAATTCTAGATCCATTGGTGTCTACATACTTGTGGATTCAAGGATTTGAATCCTCCATAAGGACTTTTACAAGCAAGGTGAATTTATGCATTTACTTTGTTTACTTTTGCAATTTTCAATTACATATATTTGAGGTTAATTCCAAAACCAGGGTTTGACCAAGGAAAACCCCTCCCCCATCAACAAAAAAATCTCTTTTTCATGCAGGTATAGGTTTGGTACTGCAGATTTGGACCCAGATCTGGATACCCTTTTTGGCTTTCTTTCGGGCTCCGTGAACAGATTTTCTATCGAGGCTGTGCAGGTTAGGGTCGACATTATTGGGTCAAGGGTGACATTTGTGGGTCAAGGTCGACCTTTTTCACAAGACAGTGTCAGACCAGAAAAAGATTTCTGGGTTTTGTTCATCTTTGCGTTCCGGTTCTGGATTGTACTTCAATTTTTCTAGAAATAGAGCACAGACCCTAGAAAACAACATTCTTTGATCTGCAATATTTCAAGGTTAGTGCATTTCTCCTATCCATTTTGATTCAAACCCTTAATCATTCTAAATCTATCACACATTCATTCCTTTCCATAAAACGGGGAATTTAAGACTTTCCTCTTTGCTCTCATTTCCAAATGATTGATTCATTTGTGTATTGATCCTTTTTGGGTTGATCAATTTGGATTTTTCCTTTGTGCATCTTGGGATGGAAGAGGAATATCTTATCTTTCCCCCATAGATTTCAAATGTTACATTTCTTATGTTACACACACACACACACACACACACACACACACACAAGATTGACAAAGAAAAAGAGGCATTGGCTTCCAGATTGGGGGAATATGCAGTGAACAAATTAGATGACGTAGATTTGACAATGCTTGCCAGATACATGGAAAAATGATCTAGTAAAGACCCTGAAACATTGCAACCAAATCAAGTGTGTCAAAGGGAATCAATTGAATCCCCAACCACTCGTAGATTGAGCATAAGATCTACGAGGAATTCAATAACAATAAAATCTAATAGTATGGAAGAGGGAACATAGAATTCCAATGTCCTAGCCACCGCTGGGACACAAACTTCTTCCAGCATGCCATGCATTTCATCTTGCATTGGTAGCTACAATACCAAGATAGAATACGATGTGGTTTCAGGGGAAGTCAAAATGAAAAATGCTGGAAAAATGTTTGTGAATAGGTTGAAGGAAGCATGCCTTCAACAGTTCAAAGACCATCTACATTTTCCATTCTCAAAGATAGCCATGCACCTGGAAAAAGCAGTTATCACGATTCTTCAATTTTATTTGTGCATAGTTGAATTGAATTATTATATGTTTTATGATAAGGCCTCCAAGGCTAGGCTTGTCAAACTTCATGCCATGCATCAAAATGACTAGAAAGGATTACAAGCCTTGATCTATACATTTGTAAGTATATTTAATATGTTAAATAATATATTTTTATTTCCTAGGAAAAATTAAATGATTTCATATTAATTATTTTAAATATTGCATATGCCATGTTTTGATAGGAGGAGAAATATGGCCGACATCCAACACAATTTGAAAAGGAAATGTTACAAAGAAAAAAGTGGACCGATTTTGTAATTTGGATGGAGGAGGTATAAATAGTTGGCTTTCAATAATTTAGTTGGATTTTGTTATGTTAATATGTGAATTTTCATTTCTTCTATTGAATTGTTTATTGATGTGTGGGACGAGTTCTAAAGTGCTTCTCTGTTGGCCCTAGATCCCACTTAATTGTCATACCTTGCAGCCTTGTAGTATTCCACTTGATATTTCAAGTGCTCAATTCCGTTCTTATGGCCTTGTATTTTTGATGTAGAGGACTTATTCAAAAGACAAGGACCCAATAAAAAACTCAACAAAGTCTCAAAGCTGACTCCTCAAATGAGTTCTCTCACTTTTTCCATTAGACATCTTGACAAAAGATCCTAAAGCCAATCTTGTGCATGACATGGAATGATTATCCTCAAAATCTTAATGTTTTCTTAAGGAATTCCTTGTATCCCCATCAACCCAATAAAGTACCTTGCAAGGCCACTTGAAAATTTTTACTCACACTTCCTTCATACATGGCAACTAGGCCTACTAGCCCTATTTGACTAGTTTTTAGGCTTTAATTATTCAATCCCTAACCTTATGCACAAAATAGGACACTTTGGAATACTATTTTCAGAGTTACATGACATATCCAAAAAATCTCGTATGTTGTTGTGGGATACCAATGGAAAAATAGGTCTGCAACTAGTTTTGGGGGGACAATTATCCCTATTTTCCAAAAAAAGTACTTGCAAACCCTTGACAATTCCTTGAGCAATTCCAAAAAAATGGAATCCAACACCAAAACATATATTCCACCTACACCCCTCAAATTTGTCTCAAACTCCAAATTTGCATTCAGTCACACAAATGAGCATGTCACATAGAAAATGTCATCTCTCTCTCTCTCTCTCTCTAAATTTTCATTCAGTCACACAAATGAGTATTTCACATAGCAAATGTCATCTCTCTCTCTCTCTCTCTAAATTTGCATTTAGTCACACAAATAAGCATTTCACATAGCAAATGTCATCTCTCTCTCTCTCTCTCTCTCTCTCTCTCTCCAAATCTGCATTCAGTCACACAATTGAGCATTTCACATAGAAAATCTCATCTCTCTCTCTGAAAATAGATGCATCTTCAAAGGGACCCTAATCACTACCATTCCACCAAGATTTAGATTTCTCCTATAGTGGAATGGAGTCTTACAAGAATTTTAATGCTCAAACCCTTGTTGGTCAGGGTTTCAGAACCACCTTGAGAAAAATGGGAGTAACTCCTTGAATATTTAATTAAAAATGTTCAAACCAATTGTATATAAAACTAGGTTCTCCCCTCTTTCCATCAATGTTAGTTGCAGGGCGTGAAAGTATAGTACATTTCCGTACAATTCTTTGAAACACGAGAAAAATAGTTATAAAGTAGGAAAACATGGAAAAATTGGTATTCAACTTATTCAAATATTAACAACTACATGTGTGTTGACTGCAAGTGGCCTTATCCCCAATATCACCCAACTAATTTTTAAATGGGTGATCGTTGGGATTTGAAAATTGCACTTTTGCACTAGAAAATTGCAAAAGTTGTCAATGCAACTTTTACAACTTTTTTCCCTACTTAAAAAACTAACTCAAAAATTGATTCCTATCCCTAATACATTTCCAAAATGGACAATATGATTTCCATTACATCACTTCCACTCATTTTTAATACACTTTGAGTGGTTTGACAATGTTTGACCCAATCAGGACCTTATAGGTCTAGATGAGTTAAATGACATAAATGGCCTTACAAAAATATTTGAGCTGATTGTAAATGATCTTTAGGACCTTATGAGATCTTGGGAAAACACTAAGGATTCTTGAAAATGAGAAGCATCCTTCTCTCCATGCAACTTACTAAGTATGGCCACTATTTTCTTTATTGAATCCATGAGGTTGATGGAAGGGTACCATTTAGTGCTCCTAGAAATCAATGTTTATCTAGTTCATTTGAAAAAATAAGTTCCATTAGATATCAGTCTTATGCCTTTTTGGTTGGGGGTTGCAGTGATGTAGTAGTGGTAGTGGAATATATATGTCTCAAAATAATTATATCATAGAAATTGCTTGTGACTGAGGATTTAAGATGACCAAGGAGTTATAGAACAAGAAGAGTGCAACACTATATTTTGTTTCCAAAAGGTTATAAAAGCTGTAAACGAGTAGTGTGTTGGGGATTATTCTAGAAAGACAAGAAAACACCAACTAAAAAGGCTTGGACATCCTTCTTCACTTCAAGCTCCACAAGACTCAGGAGGGTTTTTCTTATTCTAAGTATGTACATACAAATATAGATTCATTCTAATAGCTAGCTACAGACCTTAAAATGTGGATAATTCTTAGCTTTTATTTCGATGGGGATTTTCTTTAATCACTTGACCAAGTAATCCCATTTTATTTAACAAACACTAAGAACACATAAATTATATATCTCCTTCTCAGAGTCATGGAGGAGTTTTATATGTATACTTTTAAATGAATCCTCCAATATGTCATCTTATGTCCTCACACCCATGGCCCAACCTGTATCACCCTGATTCAAGATAATCCGAGTAGTAGCCTTAGATATTGGAATAATTTGAAAACTATGGAAAAATTCTGTAGCTACACTAAAGCATTCTAATATCCTTGTAGCAACCGACAACCCTTCTAATATCCATGTAGCTATAATATTATCATCATGCTGCTTCATTTTATAATCTTTGTATGTTTCCTGTAATTGAATTATGTTCCTAATGATCATGAGTGGAATCCATTATTTTATATTAGAGATATTCATTTTAGGGAACTAATGTCTTGGATTCAAAATGAAAATAGTTGGGGGCATTAATTCATAGAACATAGAGACAGGGAGATCCACACCCCTTTGTCTTTAAGGGTAGAATCATGTGAACTTGTAGATATTTTCTATACTTGGCATAGAGTTTTCTACAAATATAAATACAAATATTAGATCCTAGTTGTGAGAGAAGAAGCCTTTCAGGAACTTGAATAGGTGGGTACAACATCAAGAAGGAAAGTGTTGGGATATCTGACAAAAAAATGGAATGGGTTACCTGACGATATGAAGTAAGGATAACCCCATTCATTACATAATTTTTATGCAGCCATTATTAGGAGGGCACCCTAGTATGTTCACTTGGGGAGAAAAAAGAAA
This sequence comes from Thuja plicata, assembly GCA_018584345.1. NCBI lineage: Eukaryota > Viridiplantae > Streptophyta > Pinopsida > Cupressales > Cupressaceae > Thuja > Thuja plicata. The sequence continues at coordinate 1,501,522 of MU224129.1, read as the reverse complement.
CATTATTGGCCCCCTTTAATCTTTTAGCCATGAATTATTTCTTGGCCTATTCCAAACTACAAAGAATATCATTTCTACGGTGAAGAAGTAGAGAAATCTAGGTGGGGATAGATTGACTAAAAATAAAGGATTTTATTGGAACCCAATAGTGGAAACTAGGGATAGACAATACTCAATGATTTCCAGATGCAAGATTCAAGATAAAGGAATCATATTGCACCTTCTAGAGAATCAAAAATCCATTTGGTTTGGGGGAGTGGTGAGCCCAAATAATGGCTCATTTTTTATACGATTTCTTATATATCTATTGTCATTAGTATGGGGTTTAGCACCTAGTTTCTGATACTTTTCATAGTTCTTTCTTAAAATTATTTAGCAATGAGCATTAAGCTATCCATATATCTTTTTGTTGATATCAAAATGCTATGTAATCTATCTATATTACTCTTACATGTGATTAAATCATTTTTTTTGATCGGTGAGGATTGAATCATTGTTATTGTAAAGTAGTTATGGATATACAATTGTCTTGTGCATGCTAAAGTTATCATATTATTATCATGTTGTAACACCAGTTTGATGAATAGAATGATACTTTAATTTTCTGCATCTGAGTTAATATTTTGGGAGACTCATCCAAGGGGGGCCACTTGGTGAGAATTTGAGTGATTTGGTTTAAGTATTTACTTTTTTGTTCAATAATTAGTTTTAGCAGTTGATTATTCTTGCAGCCATTGGAACTATGTGATGAACTATAACTGATTGAATGTTTGAAGATGTTAAGATGTTGATGATCACCGAGATGCAAAAAGTTAATGTAAGACATTAAATCAGTTAATGTATTGTATTTACATTGATTTCAACCTGATGTAATATGATTGGTTGTATACATAGTGTGAAAGACTTCTGAGAACCAGAGAGATAAAGGTTATTCTTTTAGTAATGCATAAAAGTTTAGTGTGCACTAAGTGACAACAAACACTGATGAACAATGCACCCCGATGGATAGAGAAACCTTGAGAGGAAAGTCACAGTGATACCCAATCAAGAAAAATAAGAAATCATTACCGACGAGCAGAATGATAGTGTCACCCGACGGATAGACAACCCCGATGGGAAGAGATGCCTGAGGAAAATTGAAGTCAAGACCAAAGCTAACAAGGAGTTAAACACTGAAAAGAACTGAAGTTTAGAAATGACAAAAGAGTTAGCTAGCAAAAGATAAATATGGAGTTAACTGGTTGATAACATTGTTTTCATCAACATGTTAAAATATAGAGATAAGTGAGAGTTTTAAACCTATTTTTATTCCAATTGTCTAAGAGAAATCTGCAGGATAAAACTGAAGTAAATATTTAAAGCAAGAAAGGTGAATATTTTGGATCAAACCAAGAACAAGAAAGTCAAGGACTTAGAAACGGTGAAATCATGTCTATAAAAAGACAAGCTAATTCATTATGAATTAGGGGTGAATGGAGAAGAGGATGCTAAAGAGAATAATGGTGAAGAAAAAATTCATACAGTCCCGATCAATCAAGCTAAAGAAAAGAGCTAAAGTTTTCTGCGGACATCGAGCAACATAGAAGCACAACACCATCGAGAAGAAAGAAGTGGAGCAAAGGTATTAAAGGAAACTATATAGTTGGAAAATGGAAGCACTTCCATTGTAGAATAGTTTATCCTTTTGAGTAAGTGGTTTTGGGGTCATTTTAAGTGCCTTGAATGGGTTCCTAATTTAGACCTGGCTTTCCCCTGTTCTGCCCCAATTCTCCACCTTTCTCTGGCCAATTTCTGGCATTCTGGACTGCAAATCTGAGATCTTTGACTTTAGGGTTAGGGTCAAAATTTTGGGTCTGTGTCAACCTCAACCCTAACCTAGGTCAAGGTCAACCTCACTCATGACCTAGGGTCCATATTTCAGTGTCCCACAGTTTTCAGATGTTGGTCTTTGAAAAAGGTTAATTCCCGCTTCTGGGTCAGCTATTTTGGGTTCCGAAGTGATGATTCCTAAATTATATTTAACATAGGTCCTCTCCTAGGGGTAAAAGATTTAATGGGAATTTAATTCTCCTATGTCAGCCTCCTTAGAGGATTGTGCCCTAATTTCATATAAAAGGAAGCCTTTCTCTCTCATTTTCTCTAACCATCAACTAGGTGATACTAGGCATCCTTGAGCAGTTGAGAAGCATTATCAAGTGAAGTTCAAGAAAGAAATCAAGAAATATTTGAAGAAAGGATTCATCCATCATCAATCATTCAAGCATCCATTCATTAAAGAGATCCATGGGAGGCCATTGAAGGTTTCAAGCTACATAGTGCCCTTTATGGTGATTTCTCCATCCACTTTCTTCCAAGCCTCTTCATAATCAAGAACCCATTCAAGATTTGGTGTTGGAGATCTACAAGCAATTGATTGAAGACATCCTAAATTCTAAATTCTAGATTCCATTGGTGCATACATACTTGTGGATTCAAGGATTCAAATCCTCCACAAGGACTTTTATAAGCAAGGTGAATTTATGCATTTACTTTGTTTTTGCAATTTCAATTAAATATTTAAGGTTAATTACAAAACTAGGGTTTGACCAAGGAAAAACCCTCCCCCCAACAAAAAAAAATCTTTTTCTTGTAGGTACAGATTCAAGAATGAATATTTGAACTCAGATCTGGATACCCTTTTCAGCGAACTATCAGGATCTGCAAACAGATTTATGTCAGACCTGTGCAGGTCAGGGTTGAGATTATTGGGTTAGGGGTGAGATTAGTTAGTCAAGGTCGACCTTTTTCATAAGACAGTATCGGATCGGAAAAATATTTCTGGGTTTTGTTCATCTCTGTGTTCCAGTTTCGGATCATACTTTAGATTTTCCAAAAACAGAGTACAGACCTCAGAAAAAAAACATTCTTTGATCTGTAATTCTTTAAGGTTAGTACTTCCTCTCATCCTTTTCAATTACTGTCATATATCATATCTACTTAATAATAAAATAGAGTTTAAGATCTTCTTCCTTTCCCTCATTTCCAAACAGTTGATTCAGTTGTGCATTGATCCTTCTTTAGGGTTAATCAATTTGGATCTTTCATTTGTGCATTTGGGGATAAAAGAGGAACATCTTATCTTCCTTCTCCATACATACTTGATCACATTACATAATCACATCCATCAATTACAATTAAATGTAAAGGTTAAGGAAATACAACACACACCTAATCAATATTCAATCAAATCATTTTCCCCACTTTACATTTTGGTGAATCAATATTCTATTTTCTTCCTTTACATAAACATTGATCAGAAAGGTATTATGAGCTTATAATAGATCTGAACATCTGCAAGTCTAAGTTGTTTATACAAATAGATCATATACTATTTCAGTTTAACCATTGATTTAGAAAGTCTCTTAACCGAGCAGGATCTAACAATCCTTTATAAATTGAGATACATCCCAAGGAGTATCAAAAGGTTAATTCATGAAGATAACATAGTGAAATTCCAGCTATCAAGTTATTAAATTTTAGTGATAAATCCTGTAACAAGGTCACACTTAATAGTGTGTTTGTAACCTTTAACAGGATTGGCTCTTCACCGAGCTCACTTCAGAAGAGTGAAAATTTTGGGTTACCGGTCCCAAGTTGTTTTTCCCCTAACAAGGTTTCCACGTTAAAAATCCATGTGTCAAATGTGTTTATGAGTCATTTCTTTGATGTTTTGCTTTACACATTACTAAAATAGGATTGATCGGTAAGCACTAAGTTATTTACTATATTTTAGTAAATTATAGACTGCTAATTGGTAAAGCTTAAAAATAAGGTTTAATAGTGAACTCTGAGCAGTAGTTGATGAGATTATTTCAAGACATACATCTTGTGGGACTAAAGATAACTTGAGTTTTATATTTGAGATATAAAGTTTTGTGGTTAATTTATTGGAATATTTTTGAGGCCACTGATTCACCCCCCCTCAGTTATTCTAACAATTGGTATTAGAGATTGTGTGCTTAGAAGGAAGGTTTCAAGACCTAAGATAAAGATCACAAGATGAGCACACAGGATGTGCCCAAGTTGAACAAAGACAACTTTGCATCATGGAAAAGTAGGATAAGACTCCACCTATTGTTAGTAATAACTGAGAGGGGGGGGGGGGGTTAATCAGTGGTCTAAAAAAATATTCCAATAATCAACCCTTAAAACTTAGTACCACAAAATTATACCTCTAGTTATCTTCAGTCCTATAAGATGAATGCCTCCAAATACTTATATCAATTTACTACTCCTCAGGATGCTTTCTAAAACCTTCTATTGTAGATTTACCGATTAGCAGTCTGTTAATTTACTGAAAGACAGTAAATTATCTAGATTATATTGATCAATCCAATTAATTTAAGTGTAATGAAAAACACTAAAGTAATGACTCATAAACACATTGACACATGGATTTTTAACGTGGAAACCTTGTTAAGGGAAAAACCACTTGGGACTGGTAACCAAAAATTTTCACTCTTCTGAAGTGAGCTTGATGAAGAACCAATCATGTTAAAGGTTACAAACACACTGTTAGGTGTGACCTTGTTAGAGGATCTAAAAGTTTAGTCCATCACTTGATATTGGACATCTCTATGCTACCATCCTTGATCAAACACTCACTTGGCCTATCAATAGGTATCTGGCATATCATGCTATCTTTATGATCAAAATTTTTGATACTCCATTGGACGTATCTCAATATAGAAAGGATCTTTAAATCCCACTCATTTAAGAGACTTTCTGAATCAATGGTTAAACTGAAACAATATGATCTGTTCACATATACAACTTATATTTGTATATTTTCAGATCTATTGTAATCTCATAAACTATTCTGATCAATATAACTCTATTTATACCTTTGCCCCACTTTGATTCTGCTCAGTGATGTTGTTCTCTGTTGCTTGGTGTTCGCATAATTCTTTATCTCTTTCCTCAGTTTTTGATCAGCACTGTATGAAGTTTCTCTTCATCAGTTTCTCTTCAACATCCTTTTGTTCATTCTTTCACCCACACCAATTCATAATGAAGTGAGTTGTCTCTTAAATAGACATGATATCACCGTTGTTAGGTTCTTGATTTTATTGATCTTGGCATGATCCACAATTCTTTCCAATTAGATTTAAAGCAAAACTCCTATTTTATCTTACTGAGATCTTATTTCCAACTAGAAAAATCAGCTTTAAATCAATTACTTATCTCTGGCTTATCTTGTCGATGAAAACAATGATAACTACTAGTTAACTCTATATTTAGCTCTGCCAGCTAGATATTTTGTCGTTTGTGAACTCCTGTTATTTCTTATTTTAACTCTCTAATAGCGTCGGTCAACACTCCAGTTATCCTCGGGCTTCTCCGTCGATTTACACTATGTTTCTAGCCATCAGGTTTTCTTGTGATTCTACTCATCGGTAATGCTCGTTAGTTTTCTTGCTCAGGCATCACTGTGACCTTACTGTCGGTGATCTCTATCTGTCGGGTTCCACTGACCATCAGTTTTTGTAGTCACAATGTGAATGCTTGTCTTTTATGCATTACAGAAAGCATAATATTTATCTCTCTGATCCTCTGAAGTCTTTGACACTTTGATTATAACCAATTAGATTATATCAAGTTGACATCAATGACAATAAAATCCATTAACTGATTTAATGTCTTGCATTATCCTTCTTCATTTCGGTTATCAACTTAACATCTTCAAACATTTAATCAGTTACATGTCATCAATCTCTCCCTTTGGCAGTGATGGAAACATACTACATTATCATACTATACTATCACTAATACAATATGAAATATATAGTTTCATCAAGATTTCCTAATGTAACTATGACAAATGTCTGGCTCTCGGTAAGCTCAAAAATAGCTTAGATTTGTTTCATGCAGAGTGGCTGTCTTCAATATTTTATCCCTTCACTGGATAGATGTATCATCTGATATCTCTATTCTGATATGTGCTTTGCCTTGACTGTTCCTCTTCTTGATAATCTCTTTTTCCTTTGACAAAATTCTTTCTCTTTGTCCGAACTCTCTCCCTTTGTTACTTCTCTCCCTTAGATGGATATTTCATATGTAATCAGTTTCTCTCCCTTAGAATATTGATTAAATTTTCCTTTATGATTCTCAGGAACTTCTCTTCATGGATAATGATATAATCTCTCCTTTTATCATATCTCTCCTTTATGTGATATGGAGATCATCTCTCCTTTTGTATGATAGAGCACATCTCTCCCTGATGATAATTCTCCCTTTTGTATGATAATGAGATATTTCTCTCACTTTGACAAAAATGCCAAACAAAAATACTTCTCCTCATCTATATCATGTTCCATCCCTTTGCATAATATATTCCTTGAATTTTCCTATCCATCAGCAATACAATGTTCTGATTTTTGGTGCAGATATGTACCTTGCAATGTATAGATGTATCTGTTGTTGTTCATTTTAGTATTTGCATCAACATGACTGATCTTCAAATTTGGTATAGGCTGATGCAATCTCCTAGTTAGATTACTGACTGATAGACAAGGGTTGAACCCCTAGTCTCTGTCTCATATACTCAAATGTATCCTTCGGTAATAGCTTGGTGAATATGTCAGCTAATTGTTCCTTTGATTAAACATATTCTAGTGTCACTTCCTTTGCTTTTACTTGTTCCCTTAGATAGTGATACTTGATAGCAATATGCTTAGTCTTAGCATGCATGACTAGATTCTTAGAAATGTTTATTGCACTAGTATTATCACAATATATAATTACTGGTTCAAAGATATTCATATGCATACCTTCTAGTAATTGTTTGATCCATGAAATATTAGAGAAATTTTCAGTAGTATCCACATACTCTGCTTCTATAGTAGATTGATAGATGCATCTTTGCTTCTTGCTTATCCATGTGACTACTCTGTCACCCATGAAGAATTCTCCTCCAGTTGTGCTCTTTCGGTCATCAATGTTTCCTACCCAATCAACATCTGTATAGACTTGTACCTCAAATTTTTCTTCTCTTTTGTACCATAAGCCATAGTCCTCGGTGTTCTTCAGATATCTCAGAATTCTTTTGACAACACTCATATGTGATTCTTTGGGATTAACAAAGAATCTTGCAACTATCCCCACTACATGTGCTATATCTGGTTTGGTGTGAACAACATACATTAGTTTTCCAATCATTGATGTATATAAGGTTTGGTTTACCTCATTTGTATTGTCTTCTTTTGTCAGCTTGCATCCAGTAGCCATAGGTGTTCCAACTGGTTTGGAATCCTTCATCTTGAATATCTTTAGCACTTCCTTGATGTATTTGGACTGAGTGATGTAAATGCCTACATCTTGTTGAAGAATCTATAGACCAAGAAAGAATTTGATCTCTCCAAACATAGACATTTCAAATTCCTTGCTTATTTCATTAGCAAAGGATTTGAATAACATTTCATTTCCCCCAAATGATACCATCAACAAAAATTTCAGCAATCAGAATATTACCATCGATATCTTCTTTTAAGTATAGATTGCTATTTTCACCCATTCTAACAAATTTTATGCTAATGAGATATGAGTGAAGTCTTTCATACCAGACTCTTGATGCTTGTTTTAATCCATACAAGGCTTTGTGTAGTCTACATACCATGTTTCTCTTGTCTGGATTGACAAACTCTTCTTGTTGTTCAATGTATACCTCTTCTTCAAGTATTCCATTTAGGAATGCATATTTGACATCCATTTGGTATACCTTGAATCCTTTAAATTCAGCATAGGCAAGTAAGATTCTAACTCCTTCTAGTCTAGCAATGGTTGTAAAGGTTTCACCATAATCAATACCTTCTTCTTGTGCATATCTGTTGCATACTAATCTTGCTTTTTTTCTAGTGACTTATCCATTCTCATTCATCTTGTTTTTGAATATCCATTTGGTACCGATGATATTCTTGTCATCTAGTCTCGATACTAGTGTCCATGTATTGTTATTCTCAATTTGTTCTATCTCTTCATTCATAGAACTGACCCATTCTTCATTATCAAGTGCATTGTAAACATATTTAGGCTCAAAATCACAAAGTAAACATCTGGTGTTAAGTGACTTACTTCTTGCTCTTGTTCCAGCCTTCTTCTCTCCTATGATTTGATTCTGTGGATGATGTCTTCTAACATACTTGGAAAGTTTTGGTTCAACTCTGTGTTCATCATTCTGATTATCTTCTTCACCATGATTTTCATCTCCATTTTTCGAAACATCATCTTGAGTATTATCCTGATCGTCGGTAATTGTAGCCTGATGCTCAAGTGCAATGTTCTGATGCTCGGGAGTGACACATTGAAGTTTGGGTAGAGTGTCAGGTTATGTATAAACAAACCTATTGTATTCCTCTGGTTCCTTTTTTCTTTCCTTATCATTCTTTTATGTAAATTCATCTATTTTCACATTTTCACTTTCAATGATTTTTTTAGATGACTTGTTAAGACATTTATAAGCCTTGATTTTGGTTGAATACCCTAGGAAGATACCTTCTTCACTTTTGCAGTCAAGTTTTCCATTTCTATCATCCTTCAATATATAACATTGACTACCAAAGATTCTAAAGTAACTTACATTGGGTGTATGACCATACCAAAGCTCATATGGTGTCTTCTTTGTGTCCTTCAATTGTACTCTATTTAGTGTGTAGACAATAGTAATGATAACTTCCATCCAAAATGTTTGAGTGATGCTTTTCTCAATCATCAATGTTCTTGCACAGTCAACAATTGATCTGTTTCTCCTCTCAGCAATTCCATTTTGTTGTGGTGTCATTGGTGCAAAAACCTATCTTTTAATTCCATGCTCATTGCAATAGTTAGTGAATTCTTCTGAAGTAAATTCTCCTTGTCTATCTGACCTTAAGCATTTCAATTTATTTTCATTTTTTTTTCAACCATTGCTTTATACCATTTAAACATCTTAAATGCTTCTGATTTATCTTTTAAAAATATGATTGTCATAATTCTAGAGAAATCATCAACAAACAGAATGAAATACTTATCTCCATAGTAGCTCTTTATCCTCATCGGCCCACATAGATTTGTATGGACTAATTCAAGAATCACAGTAGATTTATGGGTTTTTCTCTTGAAACTAGACTTTGTCATCTTACCTTTTTGACAATTCTTGCACATGATATGATCGGGCTTAGTCATCATCAGTAAGCCTCTGACATTCCTTTTGTTGCTTATCCTTATCATGTTGTCAAAGTTCACATGACACAATCTTTTGTGCCACAACCATAAGTCTTCATTTATAGCCATCAAACAAGTGGTGTTAGTGTCATCCAGATAGAAAAGGTTACCTTTTTTATGCTCACCAGTACCAATCAACCTTCTTGATTCATTGAATATTTTTTCCTTCTTATTTTCAAATGCTACTCTGTGACCTGAATTGTTCAACTGAGAAACACTTAACAAATTGTAATTCAGTCCTTTAACCCAGTAAGCATTTTCACATTTTATCAAGTTATTCAACATTATGGTTCCTTTACCTTCAATTGGACAAGGTGTATCATTACCCATTTTCACTGAACCACCATTATAGTATTCAAAAGTCTCAAAATTTTGTTTATCACCAGTCATATGGTGAGTGCAGCCACTATCTATGATCCAAACATCATTTTTACTAACTTTAGATATGAGTGCAGTTTCTACATACCTTTCTTCATCTTCATCTAAATCATCCTTCTTGGCTACAAATACCATCTCGATGTCTTCTTCTGATTCGGTGTCAGTATCATAAGCTCTGCTCTCAGCTAGGTATCAAGCTTTTTTCCCTTTGTCCTTGTAGTCTCAGGTATCTCTCTTGTCAGATTGTCGGTTGCTCTGGTATTCTCTATTTTAACCTTTATAGAACTTCTTCTCATAAGGTCTATCATTTTCTCTATCATCTTTTCATTGGTTTGGACATCTTGAAGCAAAGTTTCCAACCTCTTTACAATTGAAACATACAAGTGGTAATTTACCTTTGTAGTTGCCTTTGACTCTCTACAATCTCCTTGCCATAAGTGCTTCAATTTCATCAAGTCCTTGATACTCATTATCATTGTCACTATCATTTCTAACAACATGTCTATGACTTGAGTTACTTATATTTAGAGAAGATTTGAATGGAGATTCTATGGATGGTAAGACACTATTGTCAAAGTTATTAATCTCAAATGAAAATAGTCTACCAATTAGACTATCTAGAGTAACTATATTGTTTGCAAGTGCTCTCATTTCTTGAATAACAGAAACTCTAATAACATAAACATACAATAAGGTTCTTAAGATTGTTATTACCACTGTCTCCTCTTCAAGTACACCTCCAACTCCTTAGATAGCATTTACTACCTCTTTGATTCTATAGCTATACTAAATAATGTTTTCTCCTTCTTTCATCCTTAGGTCATCAAACCTCCCTCTTAGGATTTCTGCCTTTGCTCTGAGTACATTGGCATCTCCTCCATGTACAAGCTTCAACTTATCCCACATTTTCTTTGTAGAGGTGCAGGTTTTGACATCTTCAAACTTAGCATCGAAGAGTGATGATGCAAGTTATATCATCATGTAGTTATGCTCATGCTTGACTCTTAATTGCTCAAGAGTATGAGGTCCTATAGGAAACACATATTTAGTATCTAAGTATTGAATAGTATCATTTACAATACTTGATAGGTGGAGTCTTATTCTTCTTTTCCATGATGCAAAGTTGTCTTTATTTAACTTGGGAACATCTCATCTGTTCATCTTGTGATCTTTTTCTTGAGCTGTTAAACTCCTTTTCTAAGCTCACAAGCTTTGATACCAATTGTTAGTAATAACTAAGAGGGGGGGGAAGGGTGAATCAATGGCCTAAAAAATATTCCAATAATCAACCTTTAAAACTTAGTACCACAAAATTATACCTCTAGTTATCTTCAGTCCTATAAGATGAATGCCTCCAAATACTTATATCAATTTAGTACTCCTTGGAATTCTTTGTAAAATCTTCTACTGTAGATTTACCGATTAGTAGTCTGTTAATTTACCAAAAGACAGTAAATTATCTAGAGTATATCGATCAACCCAATTAAGTTAAGTGTAATGTAAAACACTAAAGTAATGACTCATAAACACATTGACACAGGGATTTTTAACATGGAAATCCTGTTAAGGGAAAAACCACTTGGGACCGGTAACCCAAAATTTTTACTCTTCTGAAGTGAGCTCGGTGAAGAGCCAACCCTGTTAAAGGTTACAAACACACTATTAGGTGTGACCTTGTTAGAGGATTTAAAAGTTTAGTCTATCACTTGATATCGGGCATCTCTATGCTACCATCCTTGATCAAACACTCACTTGGCCTGTCAAAAGGTATATGGAATCTCATGCTATCTTCATGATCAAAATTTTTGATACTCCATTGGATATATCTCAATATAGAAGGGATCTTTAAATCTTTCTCGGTTAAGAGACTTTCTGAATCAATGCTTAAACTGAAACAATATGATTTGTTCACATATACAACTTATATTTTCAGATTTTTAGATCTATTGTAATCTCATAAACTATTCTAATCAATATAACTCTTTTTATACCTTTGCTCCACTTTGATTCTACTCAGTGATGTTGTACTTTGTTGCTCGGTGTCCACATAATTATTTAGCTATTTTCTCAGCTTTTTGATCAACACTGTATGAAGTTGCTCTTCATCAATTTCTCTTCAGCATCCTTTTGTTCATTCTTTCACCCACACCAATTCATAATGAATTGAGTTGTCTCTTAAATAGAAATGATATCATCCTTGTTAGGTTCTCAATTTTCTTGATCTTGGCGTGATCCAAAATTCTTTCCAATTAGATTTAAAGAGAAAAATCATGTTTTATCTTGCTGAGATCTTATTTCCAACTGGACAAATCAGCTTTAAATCAATTACTTATCGCTGGCTTATCTTGTCGATGAAAACAATGATAACTACCAGTTAACTCTATATTTAGCTCTGCCAGCTATATTTTTTGTCATTTGTGAACTCCAGTTATTCTTGGTTTTAACTCTCTAATAGCATCGGTCAACACTCCAGTTCTCCTCAGGCTTCTCTATCAATTTACACTATGTTTCTAGCTGTTGGGTTTGCTTGTGATTCTTCTTGTCAGTTTTCTTTCTTGGGCATCACTGTGACTTGACTGTCGGTGATCTCTATCCATCAGGTTCCATTGACCATTAGTGTTTGTAGTCACAATGTGAGTGCTTGTATTTTATGCATTATAGAAAGCATAATATTTATCTCTCTGATCCTCTGAAGTCTTTGACAATTGGATTATAACTGATGAGATTATATCAATTTGAAATCAATGACAATACAATCCATTAACTGATTTAATGTCTTGCATTATCCTTCTGCATTTTGATTACCAACTTAACATCTTCAAACATTCAAAAAGTTACATGTCATCACCTATCAGGTATTGGAAATTATGTTACTCAATACTTGGATACTGAATATGTGTTGCCTATAGAAACTCACATACTTGATCAATTAAGATAAAAGTATGAGCACAATTCTATGATGATAGAACTTTCTTCCTCACTCTCCGATGTTGAATTTGAAGATGTCAAAACATGCACCTCTGCAAAGAAAATGTGGGACAAGTTGAAGCTGGTACATGGAGGAGATGATAATGTACTAAGAGCTAAGGCAGAAAGCCTAAGAGGCAAATTTGATGACCTAAGAATGAGAGAAGGAGAAAATATCACTTAGTGAGCTGCAAAATAAAAGTGGTATTCAATGCTATCTGAGGAGTTGGAGGTGTACTTGAAGAAGAAACAGTGGTAAGTAAAATCCTAAGAACCTTAATGCCTATATATGCTATTAAGGTATCTTTTATACAAGAAATGAGAGCATTAGCAAATAAAAATGTCACTCTAGATAGTTTGGTTGGTAGACTAATTTCATTTGAGATGACTAACTTTGATAACAATGTCTTACCATATATTGAGTCTGCATTCAAATCTTCTTTGAAAATAAGCAAGTCAAGTCATAAACATACTATGAGAAATGATAGTGAAAGTGATAGTGATGACCAAGAACTTGATGAGATTGAAGCACTAATGGATATAAGATTGCAGAGAGGCAAAGGTAGATACAAAGGTAAATTACCACTTGTATGTTTTAATTGTAAAGAGATTGGACACTTTGATGCTAGATGTCCTAACAGAAGAAAAGAAGACAAAAGTAATGACAGATCATATGAAAATAAGTTTGATAGAAATGATAACAAAGATTACCGAAGTAACCAACAATCTGACAAAAGAGATACTCGAGACTACAAGGACAAAGGGAAGAAAGCTTGTTAGCTGACTGAGAATAGAGCTGGAGATACTGACACCGAATCTGATGAAGATATTGAGATGGTATTTGTGGCCATAAAGGATGATTCAGAAGAAGAGGAAAGGTATGTAGAGACTGTACTCATATCTAATGTTAGTAATAATGATGTCTAGATTATAGATAGTGGTTGCACTCAGCACATGACCGGTGATACATAAAAGTTTGAATTTTTTTAGTATTACAATGGTGGATCAGTAAGAATGGGTAATGACTCACCTTGTCCAGTTGAAGGTAAAAGAACTATAATATGAAATAACCTGATCAGATGTGAAAATGAATACTGGGTAAAAGGACTTAACTATAATATATTGAGTGTTTCACAATTGAATAACACAGGTCACCGAGTTTCATTTGAGAACAAAAAGGCAAAGATCTTTAATGAATCAGGAAGGTTGATCAAAACTGGTGAACAAACAAAAGGTAACTGTACGCCTCTTTTGTGATTCATGGTTCCCAAGCTTTCCAATGACTAGGGTTAGTAGCACCAGTTTGTGATGATAGAAATCAAATACACAAAGCTACCAATAATGAATAACTTAAAATGTAACCAATAAAATGTACAAGCAAAGAAAGGAAAACAAATAATTGCAAACCCCAAAGTTCTTGAAGTTTCTATTGTCTCTCTCTACTCCTTCCAAAATGCTATTTTTTGATGCTCAGTATTGGTGTGGACAGCGTCTATGACTTGAGAAGCATTGAGAATTTGATAATTGAATAGCTTTGTGATCGCAAGATGACTTGAATGCTAGAACCAAACTGACGGAGTAATGGTGCACAAGATCTTGAAATCCTGGATCCTTCAAATGGTTATGAAGGGTTTATTATATAGGAATGAAGGATGATATGAACGGTTGAGATCAATCCCAGAGATAGGGAGATGAACGGTTGGGATTAAAAGGAACTGGAGAAGCCATCAGTAAACTCCACCTCTTCAACTGGAAAAGAGGAGGTAGAGTTTGGTTAACTGAAGAGCTAATTATGAGTTACCTTTTATAACTGAAGAGGTGGGTGAAGTTACCCATGTGAACTGGAGAGATGGGTGGAGTTACCCATGTGAACTGGAGAGATGGCTGGAGTAACCCATGTGATCTAATTAAGGATTATCTCTTTGAAAATAAATAAATATTTAATTCATTTATGTAATTAAAGTTTTGAACATGTGAGATAATTGAATTCTTTTTGATTTAGAATTGCTTTATTGAATGAAATTAAATTAATTTAATTAGTAAGTTTAAATATTTCAATTTAAACTATAGGAATTGAGTTTAATTAATTAATTATTGGTAATTAATAAATTCAGGTTAATTAATTAAATAAAATTAATTATTTAATTAATTTTGAGAATTTGATTAGATGATTTGGGGAATAAATTTAGAATAAAATAGATGATTAATTAATGATTAAAAAACCATTAATTAATAGATGAAAGGAATTTAGAAGAAAATAGATGATTAATTAACGATTAAAAAACTATTAATTAATAGATGATACATTTCCCCTCTTTGATACAATGTGATTCATCACGTTGTGTCAAAGAATTTTCATATTTGATCTCGCCCCAGTGACCGTAGGTGGACTATATGCCCCCTCAACAAATTAAGCATAAAAAATGTGTTAGATGAGCATTAATTTGTTGAAAATGTGAATCACTATATGATGATAATGAATGCATTCCTATGTTAGTTATGATGTTGTTGATGATGGATGCATTGATTATATGATCTATTATGCACATGTTTTGGATTTTTCTTATGCAATAAATGAATACAATCTACTATGCACAAAATATCTGAGTAAATGCATGTGTGTGTTAGAAGAAAGTGGAAAAAGTTTCTCTGGGATTGATTGATGGATATGAATTGATATAAAGGATGGTTGATGATTGATAGATATGAATTGATAGAATGGATGGGTGACCCAAGTTGCTGGCGCGTTTCCAATTTTTGTCATCATTGCATCTTTTTTTATGAAATTCTAAAGAGTGTCCAATGTATCCTGATCAAATGCCATCTGGATATCACCACGACCTCTTGACAACCAGAAGAAGTAGAGAGATTGAATAGAAATAGAACTTAATGCACCCAAATATTGACCATCTGGATTCAGCTATATTCCCTATTTGAAAAGAAAGAGAGCCAAAAGCACCCAGATATTGACCATCTAGATACTGCTTTTCCCTCTGAATAAAATGAACAAAAGAAAAAAGAAAACCAAGATAGAACTCCAACACACCGAGAGTCCATCTGGATAACACTATGAGCTCTTGATTTTGAAAAGAAAGACAAAAAAACCAAGATAGAATTCCAATGCACCTAGAGTCCATCTGGATAACACTGTGAATTCACTCTTGATTTTAAGAAGAAAGCCCATAAAAATCAAGATAGAAATCCAATGCACCCATAGTCCATCTGGATACCGCTATGATTCTATTGGTAAATAAACAAGAAGATAACAGAGAAGTAATGTCCAATTCTTTCCTAGGGTTAAGCTCAGATCGTGGAACTATGTGGCTGCTAGATAAGTGACAATGCCTACCGCATTTATTCTAAATCATCATGGCCCCAGAATCGAAGTGAACATTCAACATACAACAATCAAAGAAAATAAGATATGATCCATCATAGCTACTCTCCTCACTTGGTGGATCCTGGAGTTGCGTAAGAACATAAATGCAAAATATAGACTAACATCTGACCCACTGAGTGACCTAGTCAAAATTTTTGATTGTTTCTTGATTCAGTTTGATTCTCTTGATTGGCTCGACTCTCTGGATAGGCTTGATAGGCTTGATTGTTTTGATTGTGTCTGGTTTCAATAATAGATGACTCATATAAGACTGACCTATTTGGTTTTGAGTGTATCCATCATTGTGTAAGATGATTGATTATTTAATTGATTGATTTTGATCACTTTGGTGGCTGGTCAAGCTGTGTCAGATGGGCCTAATGCTGATTCACAAAGCTCTTGATTGTGACATTTGATAGATTGGCTTGGTCGCCAGTTTGCTTACTAATAGATTTGATAGATTGATAAAGCTGTGTCATATGGGCCCAATGCTGATTCACAAAGCTTATGGTTGTGAGATTGATTGACTGGGCTTGATTGCCCTTTACTCTCTTGATAACCGAGTCAATTTTATTGCTTGGGATTTTGCAATTTTTTGATTGTTTTTGATGAAGATTGATTTTCATGGATTTTTTTAGGACATTTAGAATTGCCCCCTAGTCTGGTGGACCAGTACTAACCATGGATAAGTGTTGGTTCTTAGAGGGGATTGTCCTTCTGGATATAGCTTGGGTAGTCATTCTTGCATTTGAAGTGTGCTCAACCTTTTGATAAGTGTGCTCAACCTTTTGATCTTGGATTTCATTGATGGTGAAGCTGAATTTGAACACTTGGCATCTGTTTTCCAGGTTTTCACCAAGGTACCTACTCAACAGCACCTATTTTCCAGGTTTTCACTGAGAGAGAGATTTTGTTTCTCTTTAATTTTTTTTCTTTTTTTCTTTTTTTTATTGTCTCCAAGGCACCTGTTTGCCAGGTTTTCACCAAGGTAACCTTTTGTATTTTTTTTTGGTATTTTCTGGATATGTAGATAGTTGCCTTAACCATTGAGACCACAAGTGTAGAACCTCTTGAGGTGCATGCTGTTGATGTATCCAAGGATCTTATCTCCTTCTGGTGTTTCCAGTAGGTATGCCCCACTCTGGGTAGAGTTGACAATGACATATGGTCCTAGCCAGTTAGGCTTGAACTTTCCTGGTTTCACTCTTTCTACTTGGTTCTTTTGATTTTACATGAGGACGAGGTATCCTACCTCAAATGTTCATGGCCTCACCTTCTTATGATAATTCCTTCTAAGGCAATTTTGATAACCTTGTAAGTGATTGAATACATTTTTTCTTCTTTCATCTAGTAGTTCCAATTCACCGAGCCTTGTTACTCTGTAGTCTTCATCTGAAATCAGGTTCTTTAATGATATTCTTAGGGATGGGATTTCTACTTCGAGGGGTAGGACCGCCTCTGATCCATATACTAGGGAGAAAGGAGTGGCTCCTGTAGGTGTTCTCACACTAGTTCTGTATGCCCATAGTGTAGAACTAAGCTGTAAATGCCAGTCTCGCCCTGATTCATTCACTATTTTCTTAAAGATTTTCAAAATGGTCTTGTTTGTCTCTTCAGCCTAGTCATTCCCTTGAGGATAATAGAATGAAGAGAACCCTTTCTTCATTCAGAATTGTTCACATAGCTCTTCAACATCTTTGTTTTGGAAAGGTGTACCGTGATTCGTCAGGATGGTTTGAGGAATTCCATACCGACAGATGATATGGTTGAGTATGAACATTGAGATCTACTTTCTAGTTATGTAAGTGAGAGGAATTGATTCCACCCACTTAGTGAAGTACTCTATTTCTGCAATGATGTATTTATGTCCATTAGATGAAGATGGTGTAATCTTACCCACTAGGTCAAATCCCTAGATAGAATTTTTTCTGATTGCCCCCAGTCTAGCAAGGTGAGGAAATTATGGATTGATGGATGAACTGGTAGATGGATGAAGGTCAAAGGTCTCTTAGTATGTCTTGAATTTGGTTGGATGCCAAGGACTATCCACATGATGAGATAACATGTTTCTCTGCAAGGTAAGTGACTGGACATGAAAAGATAAGATAAAGACATGGTGCATTGACTGGCATGTGGTTGACAAGAGTGGAAATGTCAAGAGGATGCTGAAAATAGGTTTTGCATTTTTTATCTATATTTTCTAATCAAGACCAAGAGAGGGATATGCTAGGATAATGATAGGACATGGATAGGGAAAGAAAGATCAAGAATGGACAAGGGGAAGGAATATGGATTCAAGACTATGCAAAGATAGGAAATATGGACCATAGGGATGTGGAAAACATGAAACATATAGGACATGTGATGCTTCTAGGGAGATCCCTATCCTTGTCAAGATTAAAGTTGGAAAAAAGGAAAATGGATGCTGATAAGATAAGGGATATGAGGGATATAGGTTAATGGAGGAAATGAAAGGGATATGATATGATAGGAAAATAGGGATGGAACATGCCCCCATGTATGGAATGCAAGAGGTTCATATATTACACATGATGCCTGTTTGCCTAGTTTTCATCATGGTACTTGTCTAATGTGCTTGTTTGCCAGGTTTTCACTAGTGGACGAATATTTTTCTCTCTTTATTTTTCCTTCTTTTTTTTGGTATTTTTTGGAAAATAATAGACTCATGATAGGAAATGGAGGAAGGAATTAAGAATCTTTCTCTTCAGATTAGAACCTTGTAATATGTGTTACAATAGATCATGGCAATTGAAGGTATGCTCAAAGATGTTGGTAGGGTAATGGAAAAGGGG
This sequence comes from Thuja plicata, assembly GCA_018584345.1. Lineage (NCBI taxonomy): Eukaryota > Viridiplantae > Streptophyta > Pinopsida > Cupressales > Cupressaceae > Thuja > Thuja plicata. The sequence continues at coordinate 1,482,748 of MU224129.1, read as the reverse complement.
GATAAAATGGATGAAGTGGGATAGGGTAATGCTTTATGCATAGGTTTGGACAAGAGGATGGATGGAAGACTGGAATATATGTGTTGGATAATTGAGGGATTGCAAGAATAATTTATTTTAATTGGATGGATATGTGGGAATGAACAACATTGGCACACACCTTGAGGGGTGATGGAGTGATGGAGGAAAAATAGATTTTGGATTTGATGGAAGAAAAGGATATTTTGGACTTGATAGAGGAATGTTTATGAATTTTGGGACATAAGGACCCAAAATAGAATTGAAAGGTTGGAGACGTTTAAATGGATGGATAGAAATTTGGGATGCTAACTTGGATTTTTCTTTGGGATATTATGCTTCAAGAAGCTTCTTAGGAATCCACATGGATTTTGTTTTTTATTCTTTTGTGGGCCCTTAGAATGCATTGTTTCTACAAGATATTTAGGAACCCATATTGATTTTGACTTTTCTTTTTTCTCAAGGGGCCTTTGTGGCCTTTTGGACATTTCTTTTTCCTTTTGGATCATATTTTTCTTTGTTTTTACATGTCAATTAGACTGGACATGTTGATCCTTGACCGCATGCGGATTTATTGACTTATGGAACTTATGTTTGGCATCCATATTGCTTGAAAGGGGAATGTGATTCATGGATGGATAATAATGGTATGGAGACATTTTGAATGAGTGGAAGGTTGTCCAAGATGTGTTCCTTTTCTGACCTTGATTTAGGAAAGGAGAAGAGGATTGTGAACTAGTGGATGGAGGAATATATGGACCTAAGATGGATGGAAGGAATGAAGGGGATGGTATACATTTGAATTTCGATTTGGAAGGGGTACCAACATCTTGAGAATGCATATTGTTATGGAGGCCATGACCATCATAATTTTCTTTGATATAAAAGGGTTTTATTGTACTTTGTTCATGGAGGTCTAACCCTTTGACTTGATAATGCTTTCTTTGACCAGTAGGATACTTTATAAAAGACGCGAGTCCATTTTTAGGTGGATATGATATGGAAGAAACAATAGGATCATGAAGTGGACAAGACCAAATGGAAGTAGAGAAATCCATTTCAAATGCATGGGGTTCATGAACAACTTGCATAAATGTGTTGGGATCATGAGGGGGATAAGGAGGAATGATAGGATCTTGTGATGGAATAGGAGAAGTGACAAGATCATTTGGTAGGATATGATCTTGTGGAGAATATGGAGGATTAGGAAATAGAGATGAAAGAATCATAGGATCATGAGGAGGATCTGGAGGGATTATGGGATATTGTGGTGGAGATGAAGGTGAAGGGATACTTTGATCTTGACTTGGAAGAGGACCATCAAACTCCATTTTATGGGTGATTTTCTCTTGACTATGAATGGAATCGTTCGAAAGAATGGGAAGGATGTAATGATCTTTCTTAGGAATGAGAAGTGGAAGGTCCATAAGACTTGGAAGGAAAATTTTTTCTTGGGATGGAAGGGGATCAACTTGGATTGGATGGACAAGGATAGTGGAATCTTCATGAGTTTCTAGAAGTATAAGATCTTGGTCAAAAATTACATAGGTTTGGTCATTCTTGGGATCTTGATCTTGATTTTCTTTAGGACTTGTTTCTTCATGATTGCATCATCCTCTTGACATAGGATATCAATTGGAATATGTATGGTGGATTCTTGGAAGGGTTCAATGTTTTGTAATGAGGGAGAAGGATTTTGAATGGGACTCTCTATAGTGGGTTCGTCTAGGAATGGAGCACATGGTAGTATTGGATCTAGGATAGCTGATTTGTAAAAGGGATTAACATTGAAATCTATTGTGAATAGCCCTTGGGAGGTCTCATCATTGAATATATTGCTTGATAGGAACGGAAAATATTTCTCTTGTGACTCTTTAGGGGATGAAGGACTAGTGGGAAACATAAAGGCTTCTTGTGGGACAACTTCTTCATAGGAGATAGATGTTTCAACAATGTTACTATTTTGGAATGGGCCCTTGCTAGACATGGGTAGATGATTTTGATCTTGTTTAACTATAGAATGATGTCTATGAACCAAATTTTGAATTAAACTCTTGAAAGGTTTATATTGGTCTCCCAAAGATGACATATTTTCAATTGTGTTTATTTGGGAAATCATCGGTGGTGGATTTGAGGAAATAAGAGAACATTCAATGACTTGTGATGTGATTTGAGACATATAGTCAATAGGGTAAGGATATAAGTCCTCTAGAGTGTAAGACTTTGGTTGAATTTGAATTTGAAGATCATCTAGTTGATTTTGTAGGTCTCGCACTTGTTGCATGAGGATATTAGTTTGCCATTGTTCGTGTGCCAACTCAGGGAGAATTTTTGAATAGACAAGAGGGTTGTTGTCATCATATTAGTTGGGTTCTTGTTCTTCTTTGTATGAGGGAAATGGGTTATCATCGTGCTCTTTTTCCCATGGGGGAAATTGGTTGATATAAGACTCATCAGTTTGTGTCCCTTGAGTAGGAACATAGGACCTCGTCTTTGGGACTTGATATTGATATCCCAACACATGATTCTGATATGGGGGCATGTGAGTGCCCCGAGGTTGATTTTGATGTGTTTTTTGTTGGGGTTGGGGTTTTTGTTGTTGCTAAAGATGGGATTGTTTCTATTGGGGTTGAGGTTTTTGTTGCTACTGAGCTTGGGAGTGTTGCTGCTAGGGTTGAGGTTGTTGCTGGGGTTGTAGCGGTCCCTAAATGAGAAAAGGCATAACCTTGTGTGGGTATTGACTGAAATTTAGACCTACAAAGATGGATCCCTGGGGAATGATGTGTTGACCCCAAGGCTAGTAGGGATTGACTGTAGTAACGACATGGTGGAAAAAATGTTGCTGCTTGTTGGTGGGATAGAAGGCATAGCATGAGAGCTTGATTGGCCAAACCATAAGGCCAAGGGTGGAGGCATAGTAGTAACCATGGGTGCACTTAGTTGGGATCCTATCATGCTTTCTGTGGAAGATGTCCTTGCTTGGTTTGCATAGTTGGTTTGATTGGGTTTCGTCTGTGCCAATGTTGGTGTTTTCAATGGTGGGAATATTTGAGAAACCACAGGTACTATTTGAGAGGGCTGAGTAGTGTTTTGACTTGCGAGAGGGTTTTCAGGCCATATGGTTGACACATTGAATTCAACAAGGAGTTTGAATCCCTTCTTTATCAACATGGATAATAAACATTCGGGGTTCCTCTCTAAAACAACATCAACAACTTGTGCAGAATAAACATCTTGCTCTATATATTCAAGCTCCTCTTCTGTGACATTTTTGAAAAAAGCTGACCCACAGGGCTGTTCAATGAATAGAGTAGAATTGGTATTTATGAAAGGATTTTCCTCTTGCTATGTTTCCCAAGTGGGGAATCTATTGATATATAACTTATCTGGTTGTGTTCTAGCCTTCAATCTTGTGTAAGGCCCTCCATGAGGTGTTTGAGACATAGTTTGGTCCAGATTTTGTGACTAAAACAAGTGATATAAAGAAAACAAAAAAGGATAACCTTTCTAAGGAAGTTTGAGTTATGTTTTGGACAAGGCTAATTCTAAGGACAGATGTTGATTTATCTTGATCTCAAATTTTTGATGATGTAAGAATAAGATTTTTTGACCTTTTCCTAGGACAAAGTCACTAATAGAGATAACGATGATGTTTAAGATGATGAGATCAAGATATTTCATGTCTGAACTTTCGAACTAACAATGTTTTAGACTATAATTGTGCTTTTCTAAGAAGGGATGATCTTTAATGTTTAGAGATTCATACAATGTTCTTTGCATTTTTCTAGGATAGACACTGGTCTTTGACACAAAATGGAGAGTATTTTTAAGGTGTTTAGGTCAAAACAGGTGTAAGATATCTCTGGTTAACTGTGACAAACCTCCACCGATTGTGGAAAAGTGAATGGTCAAGTGCGGTAATTTATCACCGATTGCGGCAATAAACAAGTTAACTATAGAAAAATTCTGCCAATTGTGGCAAACTATGGGTAATTGCGGTAAAGGGGAAACAGTCTAAAAAAGACTAAAAGATAGGTATCACTGTCTAAAAATTTTGATTTTATGGAATAAGGCTTCTAATTTTCAAGATAGTTTGATGTTGACAACCCTAGACTTTAACACTTTTGACTCATTTTGATAGTTTGGATGTTTGTTTTTCATTTTAGAAACTGATCAAAGAAAAAGAACAATAGACACTGTGTTTTGAAGAATGAAGACTGACAATGTGTATGTTCTACAACTCTTTCAAGTTGCAATGTTATCATGAGGTATCAATAATGAACAGTCAGTTTAATCTAGGTTAATGTCTTCATAATACAATATTATAGGTTCAATGCTTGAATGTCTGTTAGCTCACACAACAATTGTCACACTACTAGGACACGAAGGTCCATGACGTAGGCACCTGTATTTTTTCTGTTGCCAGGTATTGTTGCTGTGGAGTCAAGATCTCTTTCACTACACAAATACCTTGGAACACATATGTTGGGAATTTTAGGGGGAAATTTTGCAACCCCTTGCACTATAATAAGGTATCTATTTGAAGGTAGATCGGGTTGGCCTCTAATTAGCAAGGTTGTAGTAAGGGTCTGTGGCATCTATCCAATTGGTTTGTACATGTGTGACTCACTTAAGAGCCTAGTTGACCACGCTGGCTCCTTAGGGATATTCACCCGATCCAGACTATCATCAACACACCTTGCCTGAGCTTGGCTAGATAAGATGGAACTTTGGTTCATGCCTTGTTTATATACTGATCGAAAGGATTATCAGTTTAAGGTCATTCTCTGAGGAAGAAACACATTCCCTAGATAGGCCTTTCTAAAAAGTATAAAGGTGTCTAATCTAACAGATTGTGCAAGCGCACCCAAAACTCAAGACACAAGGTAAATCAATTAAGCTTCAAAAGTTTGAAATGTGAACTAAGATACAACACCATACAAGCACACGTGTTCAATTTTAAGCCCAAAAGTAGGTGTGGATTGCTTGTTCAATTTTAATGCACCAAATTGAGAGATTCTTTGCCTTTGTTCAATTTTAGTCTCCACATCAATTTTAAGCACCAGATTCTGAAATGTGAGATGTGAGTTTTGTTAGACACCTAGATTTTTACCCTTATCCAAGATCTTGTAGTCTTGGTAATCTAGTGTAACATCAGAATCATCTCAATGTTGTGGGACCTTTTGCTAACCGAGATGAGACCTCCAGATTCTAGGTCGGTTCCTCTTGATATGTCACCCAAATTTGCTTCTTAACATGAAAGTAAATTCTTGAGGGAAAAGGGATAGAAGGAATGCATGAAAGGGGAATGACTGAAAGCAAATTATCCTACTAGGTGATACACCGAAGGTGACCCGAATCATAACACATTGACTAATATCAACATGAAACTTTGGAACAAATAGAACACAACTTCCTAGATAGGCTTGCATAAATTTTTCATAGAGAGGCCTGAGACAAACAGAGGCTATTCAGGGAAAGAATTAATTTCACAAACAATAGCATATTTACTATAAGGTAGACATGGACTATGACCTACAAACAAACATCCACTTTGGCAATTTGGCACAGGAATGAGACAAAATGATAGGGGACTGTAGAATATCCACAAAATCATCTAAATCAAATCATCCATAGTAGTACACACTATTGAAAAAAGAAAGAGGGCTTGGCCGGGACTCCAATGTTTCACTAAAAATCATACAATATATTCTAATTCAGTAAGAGAGATTCAGAAAAGAAAGCCTAGGGACAGAAAAGATGTCACAAAAATCTTTTGCAATATCTAAACATCAATGAAAGATTACAAACTACAGAAATTAGAGGAAAAACAGAATGCCACGGATAATTTCCAAGTCAGGAAAACTCTGAGCTCTAAAGCTCTTAAAACTGTTATATATACTCCCTATCACACAGGCTTGGAGTCAATCTGATCTTGTTAGGGTTACAATTGATTATAATATTATTTTTTTAGAAACCCTAACACTGTCAGTTTTCATTCATAAATGCATCCTAGAAATATCTTTGATCGATCAAATATAGTTCTTAAATCTTCCTACCACCATCAATTTTGCTTTTGCAAAGTCAGCCGATTTATCTACCTCTCTGCAAGCTAGTTCTGTAATAACTTCTAAGATCAGATATTTGAATTTCCTTTGAATATTTAAATCCTAACGGTCGTAGGCAATGCAGATATCTGTGTTGATGACTGAGATTTCAATCCTTTTATACTTTAAAATGTAGCCACTGGATCACCTTATTTACCTGGGTAATGTCTCATAACCTGGGGTTAATTCCTTCTCTTTGCCACTAAGTCTGCCAACCTTTCCGCTAATCCCAACTTTATCATGAGATTACGCGACAAGCGTTAAACCTTATTTAAATTGGGTGACAATCACCAGGTCTTTGTTTCTTGATAGAATATTCCCCTTGATTACGAGACCACTCGACTGAAAGGCTGTAACTTAACTCATCTCTGAACTTAAGTCACACCTGTAGGTAGGAATTACACTGTCGCGTGATCTCCAGATCCTTTGCCAACTCCAATTTATATTAAGAGATTACCCAACTCCCCTACAATCATCATTTGATCCAACAATCATCACTGATTCTCCTAATCAAAATGGAATATGCTTTTCTTTCACGAGATCATGAGACTAGCGATAATTTTTGGGTCGCGCCAGATGATTTGGAATATTCTATTTTTATCATGTGACTTAGAGACTTAATGCAAGGTATAAATGCGCACATGGGAATTTGAAGAAATTAAGTCACCCAAAAGGTAATAAGGAATTAGAATAGGTCTTGGGTAACTAGGGTTTTATCAAATACATAGGTTCTTCAACACTTCGATGATTTTGCATGGGCAGGAGAAAAATAGGGACCGAAGAGACTGTAAAGAACACAACCAAGATCAGAATCTAAGGTCAACCTCACAAGCTAGGCTCAACCCTTGTGGGAGCCTCATTTTACTCCACCTATAGCCAAAATATTCATAATGGGAAAATCTGGGTAACATTCTTGGCAATTTCTGCGGGATGTCTGCCTGCTAGACATTGAGAACCAGTAGCCTTTGACATCCATTGGGCATAGAATCATTACTTGATCAAAATAGAAATTTGGAAGCAGATTGAAACCAGAAGTAGAAAAAACTAAATATGCACGAGCACTTTAAGGAAAGGTGGAAATTAATCTAGAAAGCAGGAACTGAAAGCGGGGAAATCATCTACAATATTTACAAAGAAGGACAAACTTCAAAACAAGGTTTCAAATGGAATCCATTTACCAAAATGGGCAAGGGAAATCCTCCAAGAGTTGATAGATGAAAATAATTATGTTCCTTGCACTTTGTGATGTTGAATGGACCTCCCCGGAAGGAATCAAACTTAGTATGTCTGCCAGGATTTGATTTGAATTCATCCCATTTGAGGATTATATCTCCAATCTTGAAACTCCTAGTCCTGGCTCTCTTGTCAAAGATTTTATTTTTCTGCATATGGTGGAATTCCATATCCTTCATGGACTTATCTTTGTGTTCTTCTAATTCCATAATCTAAGCATACCTAATCTGCAAAGGATCCCCTTCTTCAAACAAGACATACTGAGTAGCTAAGTCCAGGGCTAGCAATTCAGTTAAAATGGACAACTTAGCCTCCTTTCCATACACTAGCATGTAGGGAGAATTCCCAATGATCTTCTTTGGGGTAATTCTATCTAACCACAACACAAATTTCAGTTTGGTGTGTCAATCTCTTTGGTTGTCTTGTAGAGTTTTCTTGATTACCTAATCAATTTCTTGTTCGTTGATTCTGCCAAACCATTACCCTGAGGGTAGTAGTTTGAATTCGTGTTCAAATAAACACCATATTTGAATTCCCATTCAGTCACTCTCAGGCCTGTAAATGCTCATGCATTATCTGAAATAATGGAGTCAGGGACACCAAATCTGGGAATTATATCATCATAAAAGCTTAGGATAACATTCTCATTTGCTTCCTTCAATGCCACCGCCTTTGTCCATCTAGTGAAATAATCTGTTGCAGTAAGCACCCATTTATGACCTGCACTTGATGGAGGATCAATCATGCCAATGAAATCTATGCCCCATCTTATGAAAGGTTTCTCTACTCTGATGGGTTGAAGGGGCAAGGCTACAAGTTTTTCTTTTTCTGTAAACAAGGTACATTTGATGCATTTCCTTACGTGATCATGGCTATCCTTGAAGATTGATGGCCAATAGTATCTAGCCCTCATGATCTTAAAAGTAGTAGTCCTAGGAGAGAAGTGACCTCCAGAAGGTCCATGATGAAATTAAAATAGGACATCTACTATCTTTTCTGAACCTATGCATCTCAAAAGGACACCATTGTGATCCTTTCTAAAAAGAATGTCATCTATCAACACAAAAGGAATAGATTGTAACCTATAGTATCTCCTTTTTGCTAAATTTAGATCTACAGGGCATTCCCCTATTTTTAAATAATGGATCATGTTAGGCAACCAACCTACTACCTCGACATGATTTTCTGTTGAATGCATGATTAGGGATGCATCTATTTTCTCTGATTCCTTTGAACTCTCATCCTCTATCAGATGCTCACAAAGACCTCTTCCTCTTACTAACTTGGTGACATGGATATTAATGTCATATTCCATGACCTTAGTAATCCAACCAGCTCTTTTTTCATTCAGGTCCCTAGAAAGCAAGAATTCCTTGATACTAGGATGAGTTACTTTCAATTGTACCTTGCTGTGGGTTAACATATATCTAAACTCCTTAAGGCTCTTCACTAGAATGAGTACGTGTCTCTCCACAAAAGAATACCTTTGTTCATATTCTTCTAGACCTTTGCTAAAGAAAGCAATAGGTTGTTCCAACCCTTGAGAATTTTCTTGGGTCAATATTCCAGAAATAGCATCTGATCCTCCATAAGCGTAAAGGATAAAATCTTTACTAAAGTTTGGGTTTAACATGGTAGGGGATTCTGTCAGAGACTCTTTAATGGTTTAGAAACTGGCATTCCCTTCTTTTCTCCAACATAAAGATGTATTCTTCTTCAACATTATTGTCAAAGGCTTTAGTAGATCTGCAATATTAGGCAAGAAATGCCTGACAAAGTTAATCCTTCCTATGAAAGATTGAAGAATTTTTTTGTGATGTGGTAAGGGTAGCTCTAGATTAGCTGCAATCCTTTTAGGGTCTACTGTAATTCCCTTTATAGATACTATATATCCCAATATTTTTCCTTCATGGACTGCAAACACACATTTCTTGGGATTAAGAGATATCCCAAATTATCTACACCTTTCAAATACTTTCCTCAAATGTTTGATATGGTCTGCTACATGTTTAGAATAAACAGTTATGTCATCTAAATAGACTAGTACAAATTTGTACATGAGGCTTTTAAAGGCCATATCCATTGCCTTTTGAAAAGTGGCACCTGCATTAGACAAACCAAAGGGCATCTTTTGATAAGCCATGGTCCCCCACTTGGTTGTAAACATAGTCTTATATTGATCTTCTTCATGGACCAGGATCTGATTATTTCCCAAATAGCCATCCAATAATGAAAATCTCTCAGATCCAGAGACACATTATAGGATCTTCTCCATAGAGGGTAATGGATGATGATATTTTAGGGATGCCCTATTAAGGTCTCTGAAGTCAACACATAGCCTTAACTCACCATTCTTCTTCCTGACTAGAACGAGTTTGGAAACCCAAATGGTGTGCTTGATGGGGTAGATGATATATCTCTCTATTAATTTGAGGACTTCTTTATGCATGAGTGGTTCTAACTTAGGATTTATAGGCCTTTTCTTCTGCTTGACCGGTTTGGCATTAGGTTCCAATTCAATGGTATGTTGGGCAAGGGCGGGATCAAACCTTTTGAGGTCCTCATATTTCTATGCAAAGACATCACTGAACTCCTAAAATAATTAGGTGTAAGCCTGTTCTTCTGAATTAGTATTTACCTTCCCAAATTGTAAAATTTTACCTGGTTCTAACTTTAATTCAATACAATGTTCTTGCTAGACTACCAGGCCAACTTTGCTCTTCTGTGTTTGGTCATCTCTGTTGAAGACAGAATCCAGGGTGACAATCCCTTTAGGCATCTTATTGGATCTTAGTTGTATCACTTGATCACCATAGTTCTGCAATAATCTATCTTGGTTATGTTATGAGAAAACGTCCTCTTCAAATAGGAACTATAGAATTTGTTCGTCACTGTCAAACACTTTCCAATTGATATTGTTATCAGGAATAGAAGGTATGACAATCACTTTGATATGTTTTTGATCCCTTTCTTTTGAAATACTTGTAGGGATATCATACTGAGATCCAACGACAGCTAATCTATCTACATTCTGATTCAATTTCCTAGGGATTGCGACGATATTGAAAGCATGGAGATCTTCAATTGCGTCCCAAATTCAATTCTTATATTCTCTCATTATATCATTTTTAGTCACAATTATCCATCTTACTTGGCTGAAAACCAGCTCGCTGTCACCATATACCTTTAGGGTTCTGATCCCTCTCTTTTTAGCCCATTCCAACCCATTCACTAGGCTCTCATATTCAGCAGTGTTACTAGTGTAGGAGAAACTGAACCTAAAGGAAGCATAATACTTCTCCCCTTTTGGAGATACTAGCATTGCACCACCACCAGCACCATGTTTGCTTCTAGCACCGTCAAAGTATAGCTCCCAAACTTGGCCGTATTGATCTTATAAACCTTTGTTTCCCTTGGAGAGATTTGGCTCTATGCAATTTTCTTGTTGAATAAAATAAGACCCTAAACCAGCATCCCAAATAACATTGGCCTAGGCCTCAGAGGGTCTCTAAGATTCTAATTCATCTAGATAGATGTTTGGGATACCTTCTAGCTTGGTGGTTGTTTCCTTGATGATTGGGAAGTCATCATCATTGAGTGCAAGACAACTTGCGTTAAGTACATTGGACACATAACGTTCTACATGGTGTGCTGCCAATGATTCAAACTTGATAGTGACCTTAGTCCCATACCTTGTATGAAAAAGCATGTGTGACCAATCAGAGAAAAGATACCCTCCTATCTTGGCTGTAAATTCCCTCGACAAGCATATGGAAAATAGAGCAGGGAGGTCTATTATGTATATGTCGAGCAGGATAGAGAAATTGGGGCTTGCATGGAGTACTAGACTAGTGTCCTTAGCTACACCTATTGTGTTCACTAAAGAACCATCAAGTTGGGTAACTTTCTTTTGGAAAGGCTCATATTTCAAACCTACTTGGTCAGCCACCTTCTTAGGCATAACAATGCTAGTATCCCCACTATCTACCATGCAATTATGTATCAAATATTTTCCAATAATTATAGATACATAAAAAGGGGGTGGTTTTGAGTTCCTACCTTGCACGGTATTAGCCTTGGAGTTTCTGCTTGGAACCTCCTCCCTATGATCAGTGTTAACCAATATTGTCTTAACAACCTCTTTTATTGTAGGCGGCTGAGGAATTACCTCTTCAGCCATTGCTTTCTTCAATATTTTAGGTTGTCCCAGAATAGCCAAAGAGTCCCACATAAACATAGTGATATTTGTTTTCTTCATATTATCCACTATGTTGAAGAGCACAACTGTGTGTACTCTTTGGTGCATCTTTACTACAATAGGCTTAATCTCCTTAGAAGGTCAATTTTATTTGACTAGAATGGTAGGGGCCTTCTTCAACATGATAGGAGTGAAGGGCGGTGAAGATTCTATAGATGTAGAAGCCCTATCTCCTATTTTCTCCATATCTTGAGCTCTTCTTTTAGACCTGGTGTTAACAACAATGGTGGATTCACCATTTAATCCATTGAAATCTTGTCGCTCCCAATTAAAAAGAGTGGTTTCATCATGTTGTGTTTCATGGTGAGGAGGTGGTTCGCTGGGAGAAACCTCTGATTAAGTAAGTGAGGTGCTTTGAACCATCAGTGCTTGGTGTACCCTCCCATTTAGGCATGTTGTCTGGTTATGGAATTGATTGCAAGGGAAACACCACTCCATCTTTGTAGCAAGATTATTTTGACTTGGGACCACATCCCTAATTGGATTTGTAGAATTGAGAGGGGTAGGATTGTAAGTCTGAGATGGTTTGTAATTGTAGTTTTGCCTTTGCCCTTGATAACCTCCTTGAAATTGGGGTCTATTCCGCTGATATGATTGTCCCTGATTTTGATATTGTTGATTGGGACTCTGATTTTTCTATTGAAGAGGGGGCCTACTCCCCTGTCCTTGTTTCTTTATACTAATCATCTCATTACTCATAGTCTGCATTAATTTCTCTATTTCTTTCTAATTGCTTCTTAGTTCTAATAGCTCCTGGGAAGGGTCCTCCCTTGCTTCCCAATAACTGGTACTTGCTTGAGGTGTTAAAATAGTGGGTATTAGAGGAATTGGAGTTATTTGTAAAGGCATGCTTGGTTGTATGTCAGGGAATATGGGCATGGGTGGCCTCAGGGCTATCATGCTAGCTTGTATTAAATAGTTCTCTACCTTGACAACAATGTTGAAAGCTTGGGGTAACGAAGTACCTCCCATAGATTGAACCATGAAAGAAATATTTCTATTTAGACTTATTAAAAAATATAGAAAGGCATGATTAGCTAAAGGTCTTACTGAAGTAGGAATTCTATTCCACGTCTTAAGAAATCTGCTATAAAAGTCTGTCATCTGTTCCTGAGGATCTCTTTTGATTGTTGTTAGTTGCTCAACCAGGGATAGGTTATCTGATTTATCCTCAAAGTATTTACTTAATGCATCTCCTAATCTATCCCATAAATTAATGGAACTGACAATGAGAGTTCTAAACTATTCTAAAGCCTTACCTTTGAAAGAGGCTACTAATAGCTTGGTAGCCACATCTTCTTCTATGATGTTATGTACACTACAGAAAATAGTTACGTCTCTTATGTGTTCAAAAGATGTTGTTTTCCCTTCACCTGTGAAATCAGGTAGACTTTTAAGTGCTACTAGGGGTACATCATGATGTTGAGAAAAGTTCAAGGGGCTTCCTTGATTAAAGGGGGAAAAATAAAACTACCTATCCATTGCGGGAGCTATAACTCACTGAATAGAAACTATGTGAGTTGTATTCAAGGGTGGAGTTGAATCTTATTATGACTCTTTGGTAAAGGATCTTCCCCTTCTTTTGGAATGAAAAGGCCAAGGTCCCCTTTCTGAAGTATCAGGTGGTGTAGACTATACCCTCCTAGTAGGGGGTGTTCTTTGAGATGATCTTCTATAGTTCCTTTTGGAAGGCAACTGTGTGAACTCAGAAAGCTTTGAGCTTCTTGTTTCAACTTTTCTCATAAATTTTGAACAGGACTGGATCTTCTGTTCTTCACCAATGGAGTCGCCAGATATACTTGATGGGAAAACCTCTTTAATTCTTTATTATGCAACCAGTATATCAGAAATAGAATAATCCTGGTAAGTAAACTTCTATTGGTGTCCCACCGGGCGTTCCAAAACTGTTAGAGACCCAGATTTGCACCCTTATCCAAGATCTCATAGTCTTGGTAATCTAGTGTAACATGGGAATCATCTCAAGGTTGTGGGACCTTTTGCTAACCGGGATGAGACCTCAAGATTCTAGGCCGGTTCCTCTTGATATGTCACCCAAATTTTCTTCTTAACATGAAAGTAAATTCTTGAGGGAAAAGGGATAAAAGGAATGCATGAAAGGGAAATGACTGAAAGCAAATTATCCTACTAGGTGATACACCGAAGGTGACCCGAATCATAACACATTGACTAATCTCAGCATGAAACTTTGGAACAAATAGAACACAACTTCCTAGATAGGCTTGCATAAATATTTCATAGAGAGGCCCAAGACAAACAGAGGCTATTCAGGGAAAGAAGTAATTTCACAAACAATAGCATATTTACTATAAGTAGACATAGACTATGACCTGCAAACAGACATCCACTTTTGCAATTCGGCACAGGAATGAGACAAAATGACAGGGGAGTGTATAATATCCACAAAATCATCTAAATCAAATCATCCACAGTAGTACACACTATTGAAAAAAGAAAGAGGGCTCAGGGATTCCAATGTTTTGCTAAAAATCATTCAATATATTCTAATTCAGTAAGAGAGATTCTGACAAGAAAGCCCGTGGACAGAAAAGATGTCACAAAAAGATTTTTCAATATCTAAACATCAATGAAAGATTACAAAATATAGAAATCAGAGGACAGAAAGAATGCCATGGATAATTTCCAAGTCAGGAAAACTCTGAGCTCTAAAGCTCTTAAAACTGCTATACATACTCCCCAGCATGTAGGCTTGGAGTCAATCCGATCTTGTTAGGGTTACAATTGATTACAATAGGATTTTTTTAGAAACCCTAACACTATCAGTTTTCATTCATAAATGCATCATAGAAATATCTTTGATCGATCAGATATAGTTCTGAAATCTTCCTACCACCATCAATTTGGCTTTTGTGAAGTCGGCCGATTCATCTACCTCTCTACAAGCTGGTTCTGTAATAACTTCTCAGATCAGATATTTGAATTTCCTTTGAATATTCAAATCCTAATGGTCATAGGCAGCATGAATATCTATGTTGATGGCTGAGATTTTCAATCCTTTTATACTTTAAAATGTATCCACTAGATCACCTTATTTACCCGGGCAATGTCTCATAACCTGGGGTTAATTCCTTCTCTTTGTCGCTAAGTCTCCCAACCTTTCTGCTAACCCCAGCTTTATCACGAGATTATTCAACAAGTGTTAAACCTTCTTTAAATTGGGCATAGGTCACCAAGTCTCTATGTCTTTATATAATATTCCCCTTGATTATGAGACCACCCGATCGAAAGGCTGTAAATTAACTCATCTCCGAACTTAAGTCACACCCGTAGGTAAGAATTACACCGAGTCGTGTGATCTCCAGATCCTTTGCCAAATCTAGTTTATATTAAGAGATTACTAAACTCCCCTCTGGTCATCATTTGATCCAATGATTTTCACTGAGTCTCCTGATCAAAATGGAATATGCTTTTCTTTCACGAGATCATGAGACTAGTGAGAATTTCTGGGTCGCCATATGATTTGGAATATTCTATTTTTATTGCGCGACTTAGAGACTTAATGCAAGGTATAAATGCGCACATGAGAATTTGAAGAACTTAAGTCACCGAAAAGGTAATAAGGAATTAGAATAGGTCTCAGGTAACTAGGGTTTTATCAAATACATAGGTTCTTCAACACTTGGATTATTTTGCATGGGCAGGAGCAAAACAGGGACTGAAGAGACTGTAAAGAACACAACCAAGATCAGAATCTAAATTCAACCTCATAGGCTAGGCTCAACCCTCGTGGGAGCCTCATTTTACTCCACCTATAGCCAAAATATTCATAATGGGAAAATTTTGGTAACCAGTTGTATGACAAACACTGTTCTTTTTAAGCTAAAATTGACAAGTGAATGCATTTTATGTTGTATTGTTATCTTGTCTCCTCGATTTGACACTGTCAAAGAAAGAGTTTAGCATCTCAAGAAATGAAAGATTTTCAATCCAAAACAATAGAATATCCAAAAACTATGGGATTATTGAGATTGCTAAAATTAATGGAGACTTTATACTTGCAAATCTCTTGATTGAATTAATGTACCTTGTGTATGCTTCACTTTGATCTTCAGCTGCGATTGTGAGAATAACCCTTTGTTGCAATTGATAGTTGGTGGTTCTCCTTCTTGTAGCTCTTAATGCTCTAGAACCTGGTATGTGTCTAATTACCTTCTTTTTCATTCACTGTCAGTCAGCCCTGCACAAAAACCAATAAAAATAGACAAATATGTGGCCTTTATGTCAATTGCGGTACTAGTTGTTCAATTGCAGAAATCTATTGTCAATTGCGGCAGAATGTTGGTGATTGTGGTAAATAAATATACTCTATAGTAGGATGCTGTCATTTATGGCACAGATTGGTCAATTGCGGTAAAGAAAAGGAAATTGTGACAAATAACAAGAAATTGTGGTCAAATACAGGCAATTGCGGCAAATTGCTAGAAGAAAAAAAGATAGAAGATGACATAATAGATATGCGAAAGCCTGTAATCAATTGCGGTAATAAACCAGTCAATTGCAGCATGATTTCATCAATTCTGGCAAAATACCAGTAATTACGAAATAACACAGATATGAAGAAAATGATGAAAAATTTAGGTCTGCACCGTATAGTCGTGGCTGATTGATTCTGTCTGTTGTCTACAAGAGATATTTGGGCTGTTTGCTTCACGTTGGGTTCACCAAAATGTATGCCTCCTTTCATGATTCATGGTTCCCAAGCTTTCCAATGATGAGGATTAGTAGCACTGGTTTGCAATGATAGAAATAAAATGCACAAAGCTACCAATAACGAATAACTTAAAACTTAACCAATAAAATGTACAAGCAAAGAAAGGAAAACAAATAAATGCAAACCCCAAAGTGCTTGAAGCTTCTATTTTCTCTCTCTACTCCTTCCAAAATGCTATTTTTTGAAGCTCAGTATTGGTGTGGGCAACATATATGACTTGAGAAGCGTCAAGAATTTGATATTTGAATGGCTTTGTGATCACAAGATGGCTTGAAATCCTAGATCCTTCAAATGGTTATGAAGGGTTTATTATATAGGAATGGAGGATGATATGAATGGTTGAGATCAATCCCAGAGATAGGGAGATGAATGGTTGAGATTAAAAGGAACTGGAGAAGCCATCAGTAAACTCCACCTCTTCAACTAGAAAAGAGGAGGTTGAGTTTGGTTGACTGAAGAGCTAATTATGAGTTACCTTTTAGAACTGAAGAGGTGGGTGGAGTTACCCATGTGAACTGGAGAGATGGGTGGAGTTACCCATGTGAACTGGAGAGATGGGTGGAGTAACCCATATGATCTAATTAAGGATTATCTCTTTGAAAATAAATAAATATTTAATTCATTTATGTAATTAAAGTTTTGAACATGTGAGATAATTGAATTCTTTTTGATTTAGAATTTCTTGATTGAATGAAATTAAAAAAATTTAATTGAAAGAATTTAATTAGTAAGTTTAAATATTTCAATTTAAACTATAGGAAATTTAATTTAATTAATTAATTATTGGTAATTAATCAATTAAGGTTAATTAATTAAATAAAATCAATTATTTAATTAATTTTGAGAATTTGATTAGATGATTTGGGGAATAAATTTAGAATAAAATAGATGATTAATTAACGATTAAAAAACCATTAATTTATAGATGAAATGAATTTAGAAGAAAATAGATGATTAATTAACGATTAAAAAACCATTAATTAATAGATGAAAATTAGTGATTTTAATGTCAAGTCGCAAGTCTGTCCATTTTAGGGTGTGTACAGTAACCTATTATGTCTTGATGATATAAACACCACTTGTTTAATGGCTAGAAATGAATACATATGGTTGTGGAATAAAATATTATGTCATGTGAATTTTGACAACATGATTTGTTAGAATAGTCCCAAAGGATAACTGAGAGAGGGGGGGGTGAATCAGTTATCAACTAATTTAATTCTTTTCTTTTATTAACTCCAGAATATAATAAAGTAAATGCACATTCAAATAACACAATAAACAACACCACAATTTGGTTACGGGGAAACCAAATGGTAAAAACTCTGGTGGGAATTAACACCCACAATGAACTATACTTGTTTATAAAAATCCCTGTTAGAAGATCTTGCAACCCTGTTAAGAGTTGTTCTTTACAATGCAGTAAGTATAGTGACTTGTTTAAGGGTTTGATCCTGTTAGGAGTCTTTTACAAATAACCCAGTTAAGGGTGAGGACTCACTATCTAAAAGCTCACTGCTTTAATGGTGAAGGCTACAACCTTCTGTAGAACAGATATGCACTATATCTGATGATGATCTGTAGAGAAGATCTGGTGTCTTGATCCATTCCAGTGTATTGTAATCTTTCACTTCTTCTTCACATAGATCCTTGATGAATGAAACTCAACTGATATTTTGCTCTGTACTTTTCCTGTATCTTTTCTTATCATTCACACTTAGCATTCCACAAATGACTTGTTTTAAGTATCTTCCTCAAAGTATAAGATCAAGGGACCTGTTAGATGACTCTTCATAACATCCTTGTCAGCTTTACTAATCACGCAAGCATAATTACAACTGTGCAATATAAACTGAATAGACATGATGCTTCACTAAGTCGGCCTCACCAAATTAAATCTAACTTTGCAATCTTGTTGAAACATGTTTGGCACCTTTAGATAACTATCATCAAATCATAAATTAACTTGAATATACACACACATATCCCAAAGATAGGTGCAACTCAAGAACCAATGCAATACGTCAGGTCTGTACAGACAAACTCCAGAAACTGTAACTGTCACATAACAAAATTACTCAACACAACTGAAACTCCATATCTGAGTCTTTGTGTATGAACAAAACATAAAAAACATGTCTACAACATGAATATAACCGCACAAGTCTTGATACCATCATTCTGATAAGTACATACAAAACACTACTATATATTATATGTTGTCATCAATGACAAACATACAATTAACTAGCTGCCAGAAGTAAATCTCCAACAATCTCCCCCTTTGACATTGATGGTAACATATGATATTAAAAACATCTTCAACACATGGTGTCTTCTTTATTTTTACAATCTTCTCAATATCCTCTACACTATTGCAGCTCCTCTGTCTGTGTTTATACTCCCCCAGAGTATATGCTCCCCCTTACTATATACTCCCTCTTTGACATCAATGAAAAAGGGCGCTATAAATAATTAAGCACAGGTACTACTCCAGAAGTAGAGTAGTCAACCATTCATCAGTCAATTAATGACTGATGTTCTTGCTTCTTTATCTAATCATACTCAGGAGAGGGAATTACTCCCAACTTCTCCCTAAGATACTCAAAAGTATCTTTTGATAAAGGCTTTGTGAAAATATCTGCCGATTGTTCTTTGGTGCTCACATAGTCCAATTTTACTTCATTATCTACAACTTTTTCTCTAAGAAAATGGTATTTAATCTCAATGTGCTTTGTCTTTACGTGCATCATAGGGTTCTTGGACATGTTGATAGTACTGGTGTTATCACAGTGAATAACAATAGGATAATCAACCTGTATACCAAAATATTTAACCATCTGCTTGATCCAAACCATTGTTGAACAATTCAATGTTGATGCAACATATTCAACTTTTGCTATCGACTGAGAGATACAATTCTGCTTCTTGCTTACCTAAGAAACCAACCTATCTCCAAGAAATACTGCTCCTCTAGAAGTACTCTTCCTGTCATCTAGACAACCTGCCCAATCTGCATCTGTATACACATGAAGTTGTACATTCTCTGATTTAGGATACCATAAACCATAGTCTATAGTTCCCTTTAGATATCTGAATATTCTCTTTATTGGCATTAGGTGATTCTATTTTGGTTCAGCTACAAATCTTCCAACAATACCAACTGCATTAGATATGTCTGGTCTAGATTGAGTAAGATATATAAGTTTTCCAATCATAGACTTATATAATGTCTTTTCAACTGCTGTGAAATCATCTTCTTTAGAAAGATTGCTTCTAGTTATCATAGGAGTGCATACTGGCTTACAGTCTTCCATCTTGAAGGTATTCAATATTTCCCTCACATATTTGGACTGATTTATGAATATTCCTTTATCTGTCTGCTTTACATTCAATCCCAAAAAATATTTTATAGGACCAATCATGCTCATTTCAAATCCATTCTGCATTTCTTTTGCAAATTCTACACTAAGCTTGTCATTACCTCCAAAGATAATGTCATAAAAAAATATGGCAACAAGTAATATTCCATCAGGTGTCTCTCTTATGAATAGGTTACAATCTACTGCTCCTTTCTTAAATCCAATCCTAGTAAGATAACCATCTAGTCTCTCATACCAAGCTCTTGGGGCCTGTTTAAGTCCATAGAGAGCTTTCTTCAATATGCATACCATTTCTAGCTTATCTAATAGATTAAATCTTTCAGATTGTTCTATGTAGACTTCTTCCTTCAAGTCACCATTCAGAAAGGCAGATTTGACATCCATTTGATATACTTTGAAGTCTTTGAATGTTGCATAGGCCAAGAATAACTTAATGGCTTCCAGTCTTCTCACAGGGACAAATGTGTTAGTGTAATCTATCCCTTCCCTTAGTGCATATCCTTTACACACTAGTCTTGCTTTTTTTCTGACCACTGTACCATCTTCATTCATCTTGTTCCTGAATACCCACTTTGTTCCAATCACATTTTTGTCACTGGGTCTAGGGACCAATTCCCATGTATCATTTATTATTATTTGATCTAATTATTCTTCCATTGCTTTCTGCCAATCAGAATCCTTGCAAGCATCTTCAACATTTAAAGGTTCAATCTGTGAAAGTAAACATACCTCTTCATCCATGGTTAACCTTTTTGCTTTTGATCTAGTCAAAACACTGCTGCTCTGATCTCCAATGATATTACCTTTTGAATGATACCTAGATGTGAACTTTGAAACTTTTGGTGTAACATCCTCATCTATAATCTGTGATACTTCTTTGCTTGATTCAGGTTCATTACATGAAACATCAATGCAATCAAATCTTCAATAACAATGTCTTTACTGCTAGGCCTGGGTTCATCCTCAATCATAGGTGCATATTCATAGTACCTTTCTTGAACCATGAACTTCTCATCAATATTTACATGATTAATTTCAATTATCTTCTTTAATCTCAAATTAAAACATCTGTATGCTTTGCTTTTAGTAGAGTAACCAAGGAAAATACCTTCATCACTTCTAGCATCAAACTTACCAACACCATCATCTCTCTTGATGTAGCACTTGCTGCCAAATATTCTAAAGTATTTTACTGTAGGTACATTACCAAACAAAATTTGATAAGGTGTCTTATCCATGCCTGGCCTTAGTTGTGTTCTGTTGATAGTATAGACTGTTGTATTGACTGCATCTCTCCAATAGGTGTGCGCAAATTTTCCTTCAATCATCATAGTGCGCGCTGTATCAAGTATGATCTTGTTCCTTCTTTCTACTATCCCATTTTGTTGTGGGTTTCTGGGTGCACTCAACTATCTTTTAATTCCATGTTCTTCACAGTAGTCATAAAATTGGTCAGAGGTGAATTCTCCTCCTCTATCTAATCTTAGACATTTTAGTTTTAATCCAGATTCATTCTCCACTTTGGCTTTGAATATTTTGAACTTCTCAAAGGCTTTAGACTTCTCCTTTAAGAATGCAACCCACATCATTCTTGAAAAATCATCAACAAAGAAAATGAAATACCTTTCTCCATAATGTGATCTGGTATGAGTAGGACCACATAAATCTATATGCACTAGGTCTAACTTGTTTTCAGTGGAGTTCTGCTTTCTTCTGAAAGAGCTCCTTACATGCTTTCCCATAACACATTCCCTGCACATTGTGTCAACTGGTCTTGCAATACTTGGAAGATATCTGACTGCCTTGACATTGCTTATCTTTACTATATTATCAAAATTGATATGATAGAGTCTCTTGTGCCATAACCAACTGTCATCCACTTTTGCAATAAAACAACTTACATCTAAATTGAGCTGAAAAAAATTACCTTTTGTCTTTGATCCCAATGCAATCATGTCTCCTTCTTTGTTGTTAATAATGCATTTATTGTCTTTGAATTCCAAATGATAACCTTTGTCAAGTAGCTGTCTAACACTTAGTAAATTGTGATGTAGTCCATCAACATACAAAACATCACCTGTCTTGTTCTTTCCATCCAGGATGATGGATACTCTGCCTATGATAGGTTTAGGAGTGTTATCTCCAAATCTAACCATACCACCTTTGTACTTGTCTAGATGAAAAAATCTATCTTTATCACCTGTCATGTGATGAGAGCATCCACTGTGATTGATCCAATCAGTTCTGATGTCTACTTTGGAAATTAGGGCTAACTCCTGTGTTTCCTTTTCATCTTCAATGTCCATATGCTCAAGCAATTTTTCCATGTCTTTAAGGGCAACAAATCCAATTTCATATTCTCCTGAATCTTCATCAGTTACACCTTCTTTAGCATGATAACATTCCTTCCTGTATTTAGGTTTATAATCAGATCTAAATTTCTTCACTCTTGTAGGACACTTGGATGCAAAGTGACCGATCTTGTTGCATAAAAAACATTTGAATGGAAGTTGTCCTTCATATTTCCCTTTGCCTTTCTTTTCTCTTTTAGCAATCATGGCAATGTTTTCTTCTAGTTCTTCATCAACTTCTTCTTTCTCATTATTGCTAGAGATGTGAGATTTCTTACCATGAATTGAAGCTTTGAAGGCTGTTTCACTTTTACGTTCAGTCTTCAATCTTGATATCTCAAATGTAGAGATTTTACTGATCAAAGTCTATCTCTTGAAGTCTTTTGAAAATTGCATGGTTTCCTCTAGAATACTGATCTTGTTCTCATAGTCTGATGTTAAAGTAGTCAACAACTTGTCCATTATATCTTCTTCTGATATTTCTCCACCATTGTTTCTGATTCCATAAACTGCTTCATTTATCCTCTGATTGTAGGCTCTAATGTTCTCTTTAGGTAACATCTCAAGACTGTTGTATCTCTTTTTCCATGTCTTCCTGCGCACATTCTTTTCTTAAACATCTCCTTCAAACATGTCTTCTAAATACTTCCATATTGTGTATGCCTTGTCTACCTTCTTGATCTCATAGAATTCACTGTCAGATAGTGCACTTATAAGGGCTTCTTTGGAAACTACATTAGCTGTGAATGTATCATTTTGTTTACTAGTAGCATCATCTCTTGATGGGTCTTTTAGAGAGGGAATAACAATTTCTTGTGTGGCTATCTCAAAGATGTCAAAACTAACACACTGTAGATGTGTTATCATTTTGTTCTTCCAATCTAGATAATTTTATCCATCAAACTTAGGAATCTCTTTTCTAAAGTATGACATCTGATCTACCTTAAGCTATTAGGCTTCTTATTCAAGGCACTTGGCTCTGATGCCAATTGTTAGAATAGTCCCAAAGGATAACTGAGAGGGGGGGGGTGAATCAGTTATCAGCTAATTTAATTCTTTTCTTTTATTAACTCCAGAATACAATAAAGTAAATGTACATTCAGATAACACAATAGACACCACCACAATTTGGTTATGGGGAAACCAAATGGTAAAAACCTAGGTGGGAATTAACACCCACAATGAACTATACTTGTTTATAATAATCCCTGTTAGAAGATCTTGCAACCCTGTTAAGAGTTGTTCTTTATAATGCAGTAAGTATAGTGACCTGGTTAAGGGTCTGACCCTGTTAGGAGTCTTTTACAAATAATCCAGTTAAGGGTGAGGACTCACTGTCCAAAATCTCACTTCTTTAATGGTGAAGGCTACAACCTTCTATAGAAAATATATGCACTATATCTGATGATGAAATATTATAGAGTAGACCTGCTATCTTGATCAGTTCCAGTGTATTGTAATCTTTCACTTCTTCTCACATAGATCCTTGATGAATGAAACTCAACTGATATTCTGCTCTGCACTTTTCCTGTATCTTTTCTTATCATTCACACTTAGCATTACACAAATGAATTTCTATAAGTATCTTCCTCAAAGTATAAGATCAAGGGACCTGTTAGTTGACTCTTCATAACATCCTTGTCGGCTTTACTAATCACACAAGAAAATTACAACCGCGCAATATAAATTGAATAGACGCAATGCTTCACTAAGTCGGCCTCACCAAATTAACTCTAACTTTGCAATCTTGTTGAAATAGGTTTAACACCTTTAGATAACTATCATCAACTCATAAATTAACTTGAATATACACACGCATATCTCAAAGATAGGTGCAACTCAAGAACAAATACAATACGTCGGCTCTGTACAGACAAACTCCAAAAATTGTAACTGCCACATAACATAATTACTCAACACAACTAAAACTCCATATCTGAGTCTGCGTGTATATAAAAAACATAAACAACATGTCTACAACATGAATATAACCACGCAAGGCTTGATACCATCATTCTGATAAGTACACACAGAACACTGTTGTATATTATATGTTGTCATCAATGACAAACATACAATCAACTAGCTGCCAGAAGTAAATCTCCAACATGATTAAGATAAGCAATAAAAAGAAAGTAAGAGACTTATCGAGCATTTCAAAGCCCAAGCATATCATGTGTAAGAATTGTAAAAAAGGTAAAATGACAAAGTCTAGTTTCAAGAGAAAAACCCATACATCTAATGCTATTCTTGAATTAGTCCATACTAATCTATGTGGACCAATGAGAACAAAGAGTTACTATGGTGATAGATATTTCATTCTCTTTGTAGATGATTATTCTATAATGATGACAGTTACATTCTTAAAATAAAAATCAGAAGCATTCAAGATGTTTAAATGGTACAAAGCTATTGCAGAAAAACAAAGTGGTAAGGAATTGAAATGATTAAGATCAGATAGAGGAGGAGAATTTTTTTCTAATGAATTCACTAACTTTTGAAATGATCATGGAATTAAAAGAGAATTCTCTGCACCAAGCACACCACAAAAAATGAGATTGATGAAAGAAGAAATAGATCCATTGTTGATTGTGCAAGAAAAATGATGATTGAGAAAAGAATCACTCAAACATTCTGGAGGGAAGCTGTCAGTACTACTGTCTACACATCGAACAAAGTTCAATTGAAGAAAGACACCTTATGAGCTATGGTAAGGATACACACCTGATGTAAGTTACTTCAAAATTTTTGGAAGTCAATTTTATATTTTGAAAGATGATAGAAATGGAAAGCTTGACTCCAAAAGTGAAGAATAAATCTTTCTAGGGTATTCCACCAAGAGCAAGGCTTATAAATGTCTTAACAAGTTTTCTTACAAAATAATTGAGAGTGCAAATGTTAGAATAGATGAATATGTAGAGACAAATGATGAGGAAAGAAGAAAAGAACCACAATAATACCAAAATTTTGTTTACAATGAAGAACCTAACACTCTGCCCAAGCAATAGTGTATTTCTCCCGAGCAACAGAACATTGCACCCGAGCATCAAGTTGCAAATAACAAAAATCAGGGAATTGCTCAAAATGATGTTCTGAGTGATGAAGATCAGAATGAAGGACAAGATGATGATTACAATGATGAACAAAGAGATGAACCGAAAATCTCCAAGTATGTCAGAATACACCATCCTCAAAACCATATTATAGGAGACAAGAAGGCTAGAATGAGAATAAGAAGTAACTCACTGAACACTAGATGTTTAATTTGTGATTTTGAGCCTAAATCTGTTAATACTACACTTGAAAATGACGAATGGGTCAGTGATATGAATGAAGAGATAGAAAATATTGAGAAGAAAAGAACATGGACATTATTACCCAGACCGGATGACAAGAATGTCATCGGTACCAAATGGATATTCAGAAACAAGCTGAATGAGAATAGAGAAGTCACAAGGAACAAAGAAAGATTAGTATGCAGAGGGTATGCACAAGAAGAAGGTATTTACTATGGAGAAACCTTTTCACTCATTTCTAGACTAGAAGGAGTAAGAATCTTACTTTCTTATGCTGCATTGAAAGGATTCAAGGTATACCAAATGGATGTCAAATCTGCATTCCTAAATGGAATACTAGAAGAAGAGGTATACATTGAACAACCAGAAGGGTTTGTTGATCTTGACAAGAGAAACATGGTTTGTAGACTACACAAAGCCTTGTATGGATTGAAAAAAGAACCTAGAGCCTGGTATGAAAGACTTCACTCCTATCTCATAAGTATTGGATTTGTAAGAACAAGTGAAAATAATAATTTGTATTTAAAGGAAGATGATGATGAAAACATTTTGATTGCTGAAATATTTGTTGAGGATATCATATTTGGGGGTAAAGATATGTTATGCAAATATTTTGCTAATGAAATGAGAAAAGAGTTTGAGATGTCAATGTTTGGAGAGATCAAATTATTTCTTGGTCTACAGATTCTTCAACAGGATGTAGGCATATACATCACACAATCCAAATACATCAAGGAAGTGCTAAAGATATTCAAGATGGAAGATTCCAAGCCAATTGGAACACCTATGGAAACTTGATGTAAGCTGACAAAAGAAGACAAGTCAAATGAGGTAAATCAGACCTTGTATAAATCAATGATTGGAAAAATAATGTATGTTGTTCATACTAGACCAGATATAGCACATGTAGTTGGAATAGTTGCAAGATTTTTTGCTAATCCCAAGGAATCACACATGACTGTTGTCAAGAGAATTATGAGATATCTAAAGGATACTGAGGACTATGGATTATGGTATAAAAGAGAAGGAAAATTTGAGCTTCAAGTCTATACAGACGTTGATTGGGCTGGAAAATTAGATGATAGAAAGAAAACAGCTGGAGGAGCATTCTTCATGGGTGAAAAACTTATCACATGGATAAGTAAGACGCAAGGATGCATCTCACAATCTACTGCAAAAGCATAATATGTGGCTACAGATGCAAACTTCTCTATCATTGCATGGATCAAACAGTTACTGGAAGGTATGAATATGAAAATTCTTGAACTAGTGATTATCTATTGTGATAATACCAGTGCAATTAACATCTCTAAGAATTCAGTCATGCATGCTAAGACTAAGCATATTGCAATCAAGTATCATTACTTAAGAGAACAAGTGCAAGAGAAAAAGGTGCTACGAGAATATGTTCAATCCCAGGAACAATTATATGACATATTCACAAAGCCATTGCCTAAAGATACATTTGAGTACCTAAGAAAGAGACTAGGGGTTCAACCCTTGTCTAGTGGTCAGTAAGATGACTAGGAGGTTGCATCAGCCTACACAAAATTAGAAGATCATTCATGTTGATGAAAAGCAAAGAGATGGATTGCAAAGATACATTAGTACACAAAAAGGTACATATATGCACCAAACACCAGAGTCATTGTATTGCTGATGGATAGGGAAATTCAAGGAGTATATTGTAAAAAGGAGAATGGATATACTTTGGCATTGTTGTCAAAGGGAGAGATGACTTGAGATGACTTGAGAGAGATGTAACCTGTAAGGGAGAGAATATCCAAAGGGAGAGATTACATATGAAATATCCATCATGACTATCAAAAGGGAGAGAAGTATCATAAGGGAGAGATGACTTAATTACTGTCAAAGGAAAAAGAGATGATCAAGGAGAGGAATAGTCAAAGGGAAAGACAACATCAGAAAATAGATTCTACAACACAGGAAGAGAAAAAATTAGAAGTTGCTACATCTATCTAGTGAAGGGATTGAAGATTGAAGAAAGTACTCTGCAAGAAACAAATCTAAGCTAGAAGAGCTTACCGAGAGCCATACATTTGTATTGGTTATAGAACAATAAAATTGGTAGATTGATGAACTACAAATGATATATTTCATATTTTATTAGTATTAATGTAGTGTGTTTCCATCAATTCCAAAGAGAGAGATTGATGAACTATAACTGATTGAATGTTTGAAGATGTTAAGTTGATGATCACTGAGCTACAGAAAGTTAATGCAAGACATTAAATTAGTTAATGTATTGTATTGTCACTGATGTCAACTTGATATAGTTTGATTGGTTATATACATAGTGTCAAAGACTTCAAAGAACCAGAGAGATAAAGATTATGCTTTCAGAAATGCATAAAATTTTAGTATGCACTAAGTGACAACAAACAATGACAGATAGTGCACCCTGACAGATAGAGAAACACCAAGAGGAAAGTCACAGTGATACTCGAGAAAGAAACCTGAGCAAGCATTACCGACGAGTAAAACTACAATTTTACCTAACAGACAGACAACCCCGACAGACAGAGATGCTCGAGGACAACTGAAGTCAAGATCGAAGCTAACAAGGAGTTAAACATTGAAAAGAACTGAAGTTCAAAAATGATAAAAGACTTAACTAGGAAAAGCTAAATATGGAGTTAACTGGTTGATGACATTGTTTTCATCGACAAGTTAAAATCCAAAGATAAGAAAGAGTTTTAAATCTATTTTATTCTTTTTGTCTAAGAGAAATTTGTGGGATAAAACTGAAGTAAATCTTTAAAGCAAGAAAGGCAAAGATTGCGGATCACGCCAAGAATAAGAAAGTCAAGGACTTAGAAATGGTGAAATCATGTCTATAAAGAGACAAGATAATTCATTATGAATCAGGGGTGAATAGAGAAGAGGATACTGAAGAGAATACTGGTGAAGAACAACTTCATATAGTCCTAATCAATCAAGGTAAAGAACAGAGGTAAAGTTTTCTATGGACGTCGAGCAACATAGAAGTACAACATCACCGAGAAGAAAGAAGTGGAGAAAATGTATTAAAATAAAAAATTGAACAGAAAGGTATTATGAGCTTACAACAGATCTAAACATCTACAATTCTAAGTTGTTTATGTGAATAGATCATATACGATTTCAGTTTAACCATTGATTTAGAAAGTCTCTTAACCGAGAAAGATCTAACAATCCTTTATATATTGAGATACATCCAAAGGAGTATCAAAAGGTTAATTCATGAAGATAGCATAGTGAAATGCCAGATATCAAGTGATTTATTGTTAGTGATAAATCCTCTAACAAGCTCACACTTAACAATGTATTTGTAACCTTTAACAGGGTTGGCTCTTCACCAAGCTCACTTTAGAAGAGTGAAAATTTTGGGTTACCAATTCCAAGTGGTTTTTCCATTAACAGGGTTTCCACGTAAAAAATCCATGTGTCAAATGTGTTTATGAGTCATTGCTTTGATGTTTTGCTTTACACATTACTAAAATAGGATTGATCGATAAAGACTAAGTTATTTACTATATTTTGGTAAATGGTAGACTGCTAATCGGTAAATCTTAAGAATAAGGTTTAACAGTGAACTCCGAGCAGTAGTTATTTGATGAGATTATTTCAAGGCATACATCTTGTGGGACTAAAGATAACTTGAGGTTTATATTTGAGATATAAAGTTTTGTGGTTAATTTATTGGAATAATTTTGAGGCCACTGGTTCACCCCCCCTCTCAGTTATTCTAACACTATGTTCTTTAACTATTTCTACAACCATTGGAACTTTTTTTTGTGTCTATTCCTGCAGCCATTGGAACTCTATTATGTGATTGTTACTACAACCATTGGAACTCTATTATTTGACTATTCCTACACCCATTGGAGCTCTATTATGTGACTGTTCGTGTAACCATTGGAACATTTGAAGATTTTCCTTGTAGGACAAGAAAACACCAACTTGGGAAGGCTTGAA
This sequence comes from Thuja plicata, assembly GCA_018584345.1. NCBI lineage: Eukaryota > Viridiplantae > Streptophyta > Pinopsida > Cupressales > Cupressaceae > Thuja > Thuja plicata. Next base: position 1,453,374 of record MU224129.1, on the reverse strand, counting down.
CAACCTTCTTCACTTAAAGCTTGATGAGCTTAGGAGAGTATTCCTATGACATAAGTCCACATACTAAATAAAACTTTAATACCTAACATCACACATACACACAAATTAGATAATTCTAAGACTTAAGGTAATGGACACCCTTATGGTAACATAGTAACACAACAAGGTAGAACATAGTAACTTCATGTTTGTTTGCTAAGAATTATGTTTTTGTTATCTATTTCAGCCAAATTTACTTGTTGATTCATGTAATCTGATTATTGTTTCATTTTATATGTTGTAATATTAGATATATAACAGAAAAGTATTTTATTTCATTATTTATAAATCATATTTTTTTATTAAAATAATATTTTTTCCAAAACTCAGGTCTTCTAGAAGATGAAGATGGTCATCACACTAGTAGAATTGGCACTTTTTTTCAACCAAAAATTGGTCTAAGTTTCTACCAATATTGGTCGAATGACCCACAAATTGCTTTGTCACTATTTTACTAGTCAAACTTTTGACACATGGTGGATAAGGTTGAATGTTCAACGCCAATATTGGTCGAAAGTGGAAATTGAAATTGGCCAGTTATAAATGGTGGTTTTGACCAAAAGTCATCAAAATGTTTGGCCTGTCCGACCAAGATGCTAAACCCACGACGCAAAAATTTTGACACAAAATGGTTGATATGCAGAGCAACCTGCCTGGTGGTTTTGAACAAACTTCATCAAAATGTTTAGCCCATCTGACCTGGATGACATACCTATGAAGAAACATTTTGACATAAAATGGTTGATATGCAGACCAGCCTGTCTGAGGGTTTCAACCAAAATGCCTCAAAATGCTTAGCACATCTGACCAGGATGCCAAACCCATGATGAAATATTTTGACACAAAATGGTTTAAAGTTCGACCAAGAATAAATGTTGCAAAAAAAACACCTGAAGATAAATCTCCAGAGTAATCACCAATGAAATCCTGGTCGGTGATTAGTCTAGATATTTATCTTCAGGCGTTACTTTGCATTAATATATATTTAGATGACAATTTTAAAAAATACCCATTGTATTGCTTAAAGAAAATGGTACATGAGGTGGCTCCAACACCTCTCCTTCAAAGACAAAAATTAGTGGTATAAATACATGATACCAATACCTAGCCCATATACCTTTCAAGAAAAGTTTCTCATGCTCCTACATGATCTCCTCAAACTTCACCAAACTATAATATTTGATTATGCTCGCTTTGTAAATGGACCAGGCCTTCTTCATTAGCTTCTTCTTCCACTCTGCTTTCAGGAAAAATAAATCCAACAAGTATCCAAATGAAACATGTAAATCTCCCACCACCTCCACTATCTCTGTGTAGTATTTGATCGTCATCATTCTACGCACCATTCTGATGACTAAAATCGGATGCCCACAAATCTATGCAATTGGTTGAAGTAGGTCCTCAATGAGTCTTCCATCATGAACATGCCCAACCACCCAATATTCAACACCCAAGATGACTACTATGGTTTATAACTCCTGATCATTGGACTTTCTGAAGATCCTCTTTATCTGCTCTTCCGGCCCTTCCTGCAAATTTTCCATCTTGATGCATTGGCATGTGATAACAAAATGGTTTTTCATTGTTGTTCTGCAAAAAATGAAAACCACACCACCCATTTAAAGAGATGGGTTTGTCCATTATCTGTCGGATCCCTGCATCTCAAAAAAAGGGAAAGCTAGGAAATCTAGACAGTGAGATTTAGTCGGATAATAAGGAATAATCCTTAAATTGAGAAAGGCTATGTGTCATGTTGTGAACTACTCATGACCCTGACACCAATCCTCTTCTTACTTTCGCATCGGCCTATGTAGATCACCTTATCTGATACCATCCCTTGATATGGATTGCAAATCTACTAAAATGATTACCTACAGGTCATGTTGCATTAGATCGTCTTGACCGATTGTAAAATCTGACACCTCTTCCACCCCCTTATTTGCCAAGAAATCATACAATGCAGGTTGATATGTAACAGAGAAAAACATAAAAAATAGACCAATCATTTAACATCCAAAATTTTTAGAGATTGAAAAAGTTACAAACCATGAAGTAAGCTATTCCAGCTCTGAGACAATCCTAACTAACCATCACCTTGAGCTTTGATGTAGCCTGTAATACACAAAATGTTCTTTTCTCACATGTTCGTGGAATTCATCAAAATCATAATTCATAGAAATTGAGTAATATGTAATAGAACATAAATCCAATACTTGTAATGCATATCCACACCAAACCAAGGTGTGCTTAAACATGTTGTAGAAGATAAAAAGCATCCCCTGCCATCCCACCATCCCCATCTCTGGAACACCATGGAAGAAACTCTTTTGTTGTCTTACCCAAATACTTGAGAAAATAACATTACCCTCTCTATCCCTCATGCATAGTGATTCATTTAACTATTTTATATAATATTAAATACCCCTTTGCAAACTCTGATTTCATATTGTCTATTTAATGATCCTCCAAGAACTTAGAAAACCATAGGAATTGAGTCATATGTCATGGAACATGAATCAAATGCTTGTAAATGCATATCCACACCAACCAACCTATGCTTAAACATGTTGTAGAAGATCTATGAATAGATCCCAATGATATAAAAATAAATATATATGAATTAGACAAGAGTCTCCAAGAGTTATCAAATTGCAATCAACTATGACTACTTGTCACCCATAAGAGCTAAACTATAGTGACATCAAAATGGACTTGAATAATTAATTTTTATTAGACTGTGAATCATGTAAATTTTCATTTCAAATCTTGAAAGATACAACAACTTGAGCAAAGAGTCAAGTGTTTTTAGTACAATAGCCAGTGATGGCCAACATTAACATGAGCATTCCAAAGAAGTTGGAAAACTCTTACCTTTTAGATCTAAGTTGTTCCTCACAAATTGACAATGAATAATGTACAAATTATTAGGGAATTCAATCCAAGAGCCCAATTTATCTTACACCATGGCTTTGAAAAGTAGCTAATATTCTGTCTCCTCCTACTCAGCTTCGACATCATCTTCTTCATTTTCCTCATCTTCTTCTGGAAGATCTGGATCTACACCCTGCAAATGAATTTCGACAACCAAATTGCAACAAAATTTTAATGACTTGCAAATATAACATGATCAAGAGAGATTGATATAGGTGAGTAAAATAAACCTTCATTTGTCTTTGCAAATGTTCAAGTCCCTTTTTGGCTGCCTCATTATCTGGATTTATTTTGTCATAACATGATTAAAATAAGTTCAATATAAATATTCTCTTCACTATGCCTGAGGAAAGCTTACTACAGGAAAATTACCCAAGTTCTGCTTAAGAAAGTGGTTTCCCATATAGGCAAATATAAAATGCACTGAGAATGTCTATAACTCACAATGTACATGCTAAATTCTAAAATGAACAACTTAGAGTTAACATGCATACACAACGTAGAAAAGGGAAATTTACATGGGAAATTGATCGCACTATTTTCCAACTAGGTTTTTGAAAAGCTTTTTCAAATTGTGCATCTATAGATATTTTCTTTCCTTTTTAAGTTCTTGTTACCCATTTTTTTATCCTTATGGAAAAAATGTCTTTATAATAAGTCTTAGGTCTTGAAAGCATTCTGGGAGCTTGTCTACCGGGAGTTTGTCTACAGGTTTTGGGATAAAATGTTGAAAATATGTCAAAAGGGAGATTTAAACAACAATTTAACTTCAGATCTATCAAAGGAACAATAGATTTGTGTAAAGGAACAAAATTCCAAAGGAATAGAACAACACTTCTCTATTTTTGAAGATCAGATTTGTGTAAAGGAATAGAAAATTCTACAAGTTTTTGGATAAAATGTTGAAAATATGTCAAAAGGGAGCTTTAAATAACAGTTTAACTTCAGATCTATCAAAGGAACAATAGATTTGTGCAAAGGAACAAAAGTCCAAAGGAATAGAACAACACTTCTCTATTTTCGAACATCAGATTTGTGTAAAGGAATAGAAAATTTGTGAAGAGAAAAACACTTAAAAGAGGAAGAAGAAGAAGTGTTCAACACAAATATTCTTGTGAAAAACAACAAAGGGACAACAAATAGCAATGGGTTTCAAATAAAGGAATAGTTTAAGATGAATAAAATTCAGATTGATAAAAAAGACAACGAGTTTCATTAGTAAAAGCAACACTCTTCATGTGATTATAGTAGCCATTGATGAACAAAAAATTGCTCTCACAAAGAAAAAACAATATGGAAAGAAGAAAAGCAGTCATTAATGAAGGGACAACACGTATGATGGAGATGAGAAACAATTGAGGATAGCAAATCAGATGAGGAAAATGGTAGTTTTTGAATAAAGTTTGATGCATGAACTAATGAAAGGTAGTGTTTCATGTTTGAATCAAAATCATACACTAGAAGATATATTTTATCTCATCATCTTTTATAAAATTCTCTGAAAAAGATCAATAAAAATAATTATTAATCATGCAACATAAAGATGAAAAATGATTTGAATCAAAGGATGAAGGACAACAAATGATTGATGACTGAGTGCTATGACACCTAAAATAGAGATAATGCAATGAAGGGAAGGTTTCAAGACAACAAAAGAAATAGTATCTATCCTAAACAATATGTATCAGTAACAACAAGGAATTAGAGACATTAATCTAAGGAGGTCATTAAAAATGTTAAAAATAGTGAGGAAAGGGATATGTTAAGTTGTTATGAAAGGAAGGAACACAATGTGTAAAAAAGTACTAGG
>MU224129.1:1407793-1419766 GCA_018584345.1 Thuja plicata | reverse complement strand
TATATATGTATATGTATATATATATACATATATATATACATACACATACATACATACATACATACATACATATATATATACATACATACATACATATATATATATATATATATATATTTTGAGGATTGGATTGTGGAGAACATTGATTGGATATTCCAATTCCTCCTTCCATATGCAAACAATCAAAACTGTAATAAAAATAGTAAATCAATTCCCTACATGATGAGCCAGGATGCCTAGCATGATCACTTCATGAGACATCAATATTGTGCATCTATAATCTAGAAGATCGAAAACTCTTTCCATCTGTCTTGATAAGGACATATTGTAATATCTTATAAATACTGAAATTATGCATAGAAGGGAAGTCATCATATGACGACTATGTTTGCATTAGGTGGATACACACAGACCCTGAACCTTCCCTCCCTCCATTATGAAATCTCTTTCTATCTTCATTGAGTGCCAAAATCTATTGTGGATTTAAGGTGACTATACTTCCAATTATTAGTGCATTTGGCTCTTGAAGTCAGTCTATTTCTATCGAAGGGTCTCCTCTATTTTCCCTATCATAATCCTCTCATCTTCGATTGGTAGTTTATTCCTCTGTTGTGGCCAATTCTAAGTATTAACGCTTCCGCGTAGACCAGTCAATGTGAGTAATTGCTGATGGGAGTTGTGTTTGATGGGTGATGTTACTTAGTCGACACTCATAGTCCATTCTCTTGATTTCCCCCATTACATCAACATATCCCATCAAATCTAGGGATACAACAATTGGGGGATGTGACAAAGAAGATCATAAGAAGGCGATAGAATTGAAGAATACACATGGAGGAGGAAGCTTCAACCAAGAAATTATAAGTAAAGAAGGTACTAGTTCAAGATTAAGAAGGAAGCTCTCAGATCCCCACCATAGATATTTGTGGAAGGTATCAAATGGGATGGATAATGCCAGGGCAGGGACTATAAAAATAACCCTAATCGATCTGCAGAGAATAAAAAAATCTATCTAAAATAGCAGAGAAAGAACTTGAAATACATAATGTAGAAAATAATTTCAAGCAAACAATTACTTACAATAACAATATCAGATGCACAGTCGATCCCTCCTCCCGCCCATGAATGCTTCGGTAAACAATGAGTTTCAATTTTCACTTTTTTTTTGTTTATAATATGCATTTATCGATTATTTGACCTTTTCTTATCCCTTAAGAAATTTCAACCAAATAGTGCCCATAAACAAAAGAAAAAGAATCTATTAAGCCTAAAAAGGCCCTAGTCGAAATTAAAGGTAAAAAATTGACCTCAAATGTATTGGTGTCATGATACAAATCCATAATATGTTGGTTTTGGTCCAGATCACATGGAAGAGGATGATGATGGCGTAGATATAGAAGACACCAATGTCGATGACCATGATGATGACAACGATGATGATCATGTTGATGACGAGTGTGGTGGTGGTGGTGATGATGATGATGATGATGATGATGGTGATGGTGATGAGGCAATTGCTTGTAGTAGGCAGCAATGACATTTATGATAATATATAATTCATCATGGATCATTGTTGATATATAGTTATGATGCCTCTTTTCATGGTTACTATCATATGTATCATTTCACAGCCTGTAGTATCATATTATTGAGGTGATACATTAAATGACATGTATCATTTTCACTAATATCATTTGGACATGTATTATCTTCACTTGTATCATTTTTAGTTACATAATTTATCATTTTTGCTTATATAATTTGTACATGTATCATTTTGCATTATGTCATTTTTTGGACATGTATCATTTTGACATGTTTTTTTTAATCTACTGGCATATTGAACTTTCACTTGTTTTAGTTATATATGATGATGATCTTATCAATATTCACTTGTCAATTTATATATATTGAAAGTGGTCAATGATTTTGGATGGATATTTATTATGTATGATTGCATTAATTTAATGTTGATCATGTTATAATAATTATCTTGTTAGTTCATTTCCATTATCAAGAAAAAGTTGATTAATTTTTCTAATTTTAAAATGTCTCATTTATATATAGGGAGGGAAATACAATTGCATATTCACTCTCCAAGTTGGCGACTGAAATGACCCCTCAACAAGGATGAAGTGGTGAAAGTTGACTGAAATGGAGGTTGGCGACCAAAATAATAGAGGAGATTGGATATGCATTAACCAAATATCAACACCTGATGTGACCCTTTTTTAACATTTATTAATTAAATTAAAAATCATAGAATCCTATCTACTATTTTTATTTTAATTAATACATGTCAAAAAAGTGTCACATTAGGTTCAAATATTTGCAATTAATGGGTATTTAATTTTCTATATCAAGGTGACAGATGTATAATCTCGCACACATGATGTATAACCTCACATACATTTCACTACATCTGCAATCAATTTTGCTAGATTTTTTGAGAGACATCCATTCATATTTTAGAGCAGTGGTTGACATTCCTTTCGCCGAGTGTATGTGGTTGGGAATTTTATTTTCCATTTAAATTTGTATCTTTTTTTGGAGTATGAAGGTAAATTACAGATGGAATTAAATTTCTCTTTCAGAGTCCTCAAGAAATAGATGACATTGTAGGGGCTCCTTTTTGAGAAGAGGCTAAAGAATTTGTCCACAAAAAGAGAACCATTATTCTTGAATTTAGTTAGGTCCCTATTGGGGTGTAATTTTTTAGCGTCAAAGTTCTTATTTCACACAAACTCTCACATTTAATCTTTGTTTTGTGTTTGGGATTTTCATTTCAGCCTACAGGCAGAGGTGATTAGGATTATGCAGAGATGTGTGTGCCCAGAATGACTAGTTGGATTAGAATAAATTGTGGTAAATGTAATTCTGGGTCATGGTTTCATGGTTGATTATGGTGATTGGATTGGATACCTGGGTGTTCCACACCATTTGCACCCTTTTCTTCTACATCGAGCGCTTGAAAAAATTCCTGTGAGGAAGGTGGATGCCCAAAGGTATTGGACTCATATCGTGGATTATGTACACAACTGGGAGTAGTTGAATAAATACCTATTCTGGTTCCACATAGAGGGTGTGTATATATAAACTATACCTTCATAAATTTAAGGTGCAATCTATCAATTCTATGGAAACAAAAGTAAAATTTAATTCAAAGAATTGACAAAATAACATTTAGCATTCCATGGCTCTCTAACTAAGCATGCTAATGAAGCTCTCAACCTTAATCTCCATTAGTGACAGTCCTAGAACGAGAATTGATGTATAATGATGCCTAATATAGCTCTCAACTCTCAAATTGAAATGCAATTCATTTGATTATGCTCTCGATTTCTCAAATAATGCTCTCAAATTGATCTCAAATGCTATGCTCTTGATAAAATTCTCTATAGTGTAGATGAAATTGCTCATGAATGTCTAGGATTAATAATGCTCTCAAAATGCATGGTATTTATAGGATTTCCCAAGGGTAGGGGGTAGATTTAAGTTGATCATGATCAAATCATGGTTGAGTTGAAGGCTTTCAAATGGTTTCAAATGGGGAGACCATTTAAATGGTGGTTTCAAAGGTTGGGACAAAGAGAAAAATTGAGTGGTGAGGATTTTAAAGATTAAAATGAGTGATCAAGATTGCAAAGTTTGGAGTGATCCATGTGCTTTCAATCCTTGATTCTCCTTGACTCCTTGAATTCTTGTCTCCTTTGTTGAAGGAAATTAGGATTTAATCAATTCAATTAATTAATTAAATTAGCCATGTAAGGGAATAGGTGATGATTGTATTTTTCCCTGAGTATACAAAGGAAACTATTTTTGAACCGTCGGTAACATGTCACCGAAAGACAAGTTTATAGTGCAACCCGACACAAAAGTTCACAGAGGTCACCAAAAATGTTAAGTGCAAGAGAACACCAAAACTAGTCTTCACCAATAGACAAGTTCACAGAGGAACCTGATAGACAAGTTTATAGTGAACATCGACAACATATTTTACAGTGTAAACCGACAGACAATCTATAGAGCAAATCGAGAAGTAGAATGTCTACAAAGACATCATCGAGGAAAGACTACAGAGAAACCTGAGCACCAGTCTATTGAGAGACAACTTTAATTCTGAGAAATGTGGATCTGAGTTACATGTCAGATAAAACACTTAAGTTTTATATTTAGCTTTAAAGCTTATCTTTAAAACCATTTCTTGAGGGACAAGTAAAGCAAATGTAATTATTTTAATCAGTCTAACTGATTGTAAACATGCAAACTACGAGATCAAGGTCAAGTTGTAAACCTTTGATCATAGTGTTTTCATAGTTAAGCATGAAACCTATTTAGGTCAATTAATTGTATAAATAGATGTGTAATCAATGAGAATAATATGATGTGATGATGATTGTAGCCAAAGAGACATCTATGGATCAAATAAAAAGTTTCATGCAAAAGGACAACAAAACATGAAATCAGTTATAAAGAACAAGATTCAAGGCTACCGCATAGAATAGAGGTATTAATCAATCACTATAGGTGATACATCATATTGTGAGCTTAAAGGATCTGTACTTAGAAATTAAAGATTGTATTTTATCAAGTCAACAAGTATTTTTGACTACATTCCAACAAGTGTAGCAAATAGAAGAAATCCTTGAAGAAGGTGGATTTAACAATCCTTTAGTAAATCTCTTAACCGAGTGCACACTAAATAGTGTTGCTAAATCTCTTAGCAGAGTAGACTTTAAAAAATCTAAATATGTTAATCCTAACAAGGTAAGATCATGAGAAGTGATCGAACTTGTAAGCTTTAACTGACACCTTCCATTCTGCAGATAGTGAAGCTTTGTGGGTCTCATCCCCACCACAACTTTTACCTTCTAACATGGGTTTTCTGTGTTACCAATTCTTGTGTCATGTGTCATTACATTTCATGAATGTTTCTATGAATGTTAAAATTCAATTAAGTTTATGATTTGATATTACATGCACAAAGATAAAATAACATATATGGTCGGTAATAGAAGGAATTGATTACTAAAGGATTAAGGTTAATTGATTAGAAAAATTTTGTAGGGTACTAATTCACCCCTCCCCTCTTAGCACACACCATTCCATTATTCTAACAATTGGTATCAGAGCTAGATCTCTTATTTGGAAAATTTTAAATCACTTGAGAGAAAAGATCATATAATGGAAAGGTATAAGCTAGACAAGAATATTGAGAATCAGAAGTTGCAAACACATATCTTCTATGAGCAATACAAAGAAGCTAGAATCAAGATGAGAGAGCTACTGGATGAAAGAAAGGTTATGAAATCTCACTGTAATGAAACAAAATATCATGAAGAAGAGATGCCTAATTTGTTTGAGTCATCAAGATCTACATCTAGCACTACATCAGACACATCAGAAGGAAGCATTACAAGTTTGAATGAAATCAATCAACATTTGGCTGGACAAGTTAAATCACTGTAAATTAGTTAAGAGACACAAATGGTAAGGATGATTGAGGTTATGAATAATGCTAGAGAAGTTTAACAAGAAAGAACATTAGCTATTGATGACAGGACGAAGATCACTGAAAAGCTACAAGAGAGAGAATCAGAAATACAAAGACTTACTGAACATCGTCATGAGATCACCAATCAAATTGTTCTTATGAGTTAGGAGGTAAACCGACTGAACATAGAACTCAATGGGAAATTGGAAGCTATTGGTGAGCTAAGAGAAGAAAATGAAAGACTAAATCATGAAGTAAGGATTCAGCAACAACATAATGATATGATCAAGAAAGCTAAAGAAAGCACAAAAAGAATGGATGATTTTCTAAATGGACAAAGACTTTAGTCAACAACAATACCAGTCTTGGGTATACCAAGCATGGAGAATCATCATATCAAGCTGATCAAAAAGATGTCTAAACAAATCCAAGACCAAGGAAGCAGTCATGCAATCACTGTGGAAAACCAGGCCACACATCAAATGTTTGCAGAAGTAGAATTAAAGGTATTCCTAAATCCACATCTACATTCATAGGAAATTGTTATAACTGTAACATGAAAGGACACAAAGCACATGAATGCATATCTAAGGTGAAACAACCAAAGAAGGAAACCTACATGGAAAAATATTGTCCTACTTGCAAAATGCATGGTCATACATCTCTTGAATGCATGAAAAATAAAAAGAAAGCATGGAAGCCAAAAGAAAAATAAAATGCTTATCAACCAAAAAGAGTCGGTAACTCATATGTTTGAGATTACAACACATGGACAAATTGCACAACATGTGGTAGATATGGACACATAATTGCAAACTGCATGAGAAAATGGATAAGAAAGTCTAGAAGCTAGTCTAACCCTAGAATGGAATGCTTATACTGTCATAGGGTTGGTCATCTAAGAAAGGACTACAGAGACCGAGTGACAGAGACAAGCACTTTTGCCAATGAAAATACCATTGAAGACATCAGGAGGATGAGAAACAAAATGTGGAGGAAAGCTACAAATACTGATGATGCTGGACCAAGAAATGCAAATGGTGAAACCTTATCCAATGGATCTGGTGATATCACCACCCCCACCTAAGTAGAACAAGTAAGTATGGAGCTGCACTATACCAAGTCATATTTTACACCAGTTCCATTATACATTGATAAAATTACAAACTAGCATAAATAAAGATGCACTATGGTATTACTTGTTATGAATTTATGAATCCAATCTCATCGGTCAATACATACTGAGAATCATTGGTGAACATATAAAAGATAAGTTGTTGATGTAAACCGAGCATCATCGATATTCATGTAAAAGATAAATAGTCTTCACCACATACCGAGCACCGTCGGTGAACATGTGAAAGGTCAATTGAGTTGACACTTACCTCGAGCATCGCACTCTCACCAAGAATGAAGTTAACATGTTCCCTGATCGACTCCGTCTTCAAACACTGAGAAGAGGCTAAAGCATTAAATACACCACTTAGGGCATCATCTTTAAAAAGGCGACAAAGAGCTCATTTGTTTACAAAGTGATTAACAACGAAGAGCAGAGCACAGAGCGAAGAACAATGACTAGATTACAGAAGCACCTAACAAGCACATTCATGATATTGAGACAGATCCATAGAAGATCAAGTAAGTATCTAAGACTCATTGAGCTCACAGTTTGTTTATAATAAAATCCCTAATTTAAAGAAACAAGAACAACCACATCTCGCGCTTCCAAGATCAAGAATGCCAAAGATAAAAAGGTCAACCTAATCAAGAACACTACATGTGAAGAGCCTAAATATAAATTTTGCTCAGAGGTTGCTTCACAACCCAACAACATTGGAGCATTTTCAAGCATAAAACCTAGGGTTTTTCTAATTGAGGATGTTCGAGCGTATATCCACTGTAAAGTTGCATAAATCAGAGATCTGGAAGTTGAGGAAGCTTACAACAAGCTTTGCACATACAGAAACATCAAAGATGAACATAAGAATATAGAGGTAAAAGGGTTAACAAATGCCTTAATGTTCCCAAAGGACTTCAAGAATGAGTGGATCCAGATATTTCTTAGCCGGGTACATGACCAAAATATGTGGCTGGATGAGCAAAAACTGATTACCGAGGATGTAATACACGCAGTGATTGATTATCGAGTAACCAACAAGGCCAAGGCACTCAAACATCCTCCTTGACCCAACATAGAGAAGATGATAGGTTACAGTATGGGATGGTAGAGGATTGAAGGTAAATTCCATCACTGATCTAGAACTGAAATTTGATGCATGTGCTAGGATACAAGGTATTCCAAGCCAGCAGACTGAACAACATTGCATGCGGAGCAGTTGAAACTGTACACAAGATTGTAAAGAAGGGTCTACAATTGGATCTATCCAAGCATCTACTGAAGAAATTAGAGGAGAAGATGAGGACCATTAGATTAGTGAAATATAATTCATGTAAGTTTAGTTCACTCCTCATGTGTATATTCTTCTACTTTCAATATTTCTTCCCCTCTGTCGGTAATGTCAATTGGGACACTACCCGACCAGTGACAATTCAAATTAGTGAATTCATTAAGTCACTAGGCGACAACTTTACATAAGTCATGGATGAATATTTCACCAGATTCAAGGATAGAATGCAGAAAAGGATGAGGATACCAGAATAATTGGTGGATCAATATACAGATTATATTTGTTTCATGGTGGAAACTGACACAACCTTGATCAAACCAGCTGTATTGAGGACAGCATGGTTAGCACCACTTGATTATGAGATAAACATAGATCAGGCCAAAAATGCTATTGAAGAATTATTGAATGAACTATTGGAAAAATCATTAACAAGATTTGGCACCTATGAAGAAGCTAAGGCCAGAATCAAAATATGCCTAGTAGTAAAGAAGATCGATAGAAAGAAGAGCAAAATGGTAAAGACACTTGAAAATAAGTTGTCTGTAAATGAAGAAGAAACAAAACAACAAGAAGCCATCGAGGGACAGTCACTCATCGGTGAAGGTGAACAAGTGAGTGAATCTGAATTAATAGAGTTTGATGCACCACCCCCAAAGAAACCAAGGAAAACTATTGCATCAAGAATAAGGAGTCAAACTACAAAAGCGGACTCACCACCGGTTAAGAAAGGACAAGTGAGGACTTATAAAAGAAAGCCTCAAACTAAGAAAACATCAAAACCAAAGAGGAGAAGGAGATTAATCTGAATCAAGGAAGATAAGGAAGACACTGAACAAGATGAACAACTTGAAAAGAACAAAATCCCTACCACAATTGATGAGGTTGCTACATCAATCATCAAGTCAGGTAGAATATCTGATCCTAAGATTAGACAATGGATAACTATGAATCTTGAGGATCAGAATAAAATAGAAGAAGCCATCATTAAGACAATGTGTGTATTCAAATATATACCTATATAGTTTGATAAGATGATGCCACAAGAACTTCTAGATAGGTTATCAATAAGGTGTAAATTTGCATTGAATTATGAAAGACAAATAAGGGAAAGACCCCTAGTTTTAATCATGCCACCCGAGTCAAAGATGGAAGAAATTGATGAAATGATGAAGATGCACTCAAAGAAGTTCTCAACAAAATTGAGAGTCTACAAAGTACTATAGGGAAGCTTAATAGAGCTTGACAAGGAAAGTGATGATACTTGGAGAAAAATACTCAATCTACCTAAAGAGGATACTAGACTCGAGAAAGTATTAGCACTTATCGAGAAGCCTCACAATGAAGATAAAGAGGAAACACTGAGCCCTGAACACATCTTAATAAATGATGCTGAGGATGTGAATCCAGTTGAATTGGCAACACAGGAAAGAAAGGCCATGGATGATGTACCTCAGATTTTGCAGTCATTAAAGGACACAATAGATGTCACAATCCAAGATGTGACAATAATAGATATCACTGGAGATCCTATAGATGAGGTAAAGGCAGATGAAGATGTCACTGGTGCCACCGAGCAAATCAAGGAACATGTCACAACAACAGATGCTGCATAGGTTAATATACCAGGAAAAATGCCATTATTTATATAGGCTATCAATATAATTTCAAAAAAGGAGAAGTCACCCACCCATGATGCAAGCATACCTGAGGATAAAGGTGAAGATGAGAAGAAAAGAACCACTGACGAACATAAAGTAACATATGGAGAGAAGAAAGATGCAAGTGAAGAAAAAGGTGATGCCACACCAAAGGATACTGAAGGAGAAGCTGCAAATAAAGCTAAGGTTGATGTGGAGACATCTACATCCAACCGACAGGTAAATACTGAGCAGCAGGTAAAAGACACCACAACCCCAAAGCCTTCACCAAGTACATCAGACCAAGCAAAGGATCTTGCTATGGTACTACATACAACTTCCTCCACCATAATTGAAAACAAAAATAAGAAGAAGAATAAAAATCCAGTCACCTTGGATGAGATCATTGAAATAACAGACTATGATCCTAGGACATTGGATCTAGACTCACTTACAAAGTATGCAGAACTTTGTAAAAGGAAATCTATACAAGACAAACTCAAAAAGGAGACCAAGGACACACAGGTACTAGAAAATACAAAGGATATCCTATTGTAGATTGTACCTGATACCAACATTGATCAAAATGCTCCTATACTTGATCAATTAATAGTTCTTACCGAAGCCATCACATCACAGAATGTAGATGCAGAGAAGGCAATAGAAGAACGTGCAGAGCAGAAGTACCAGTACAAGCCAACATAGAAAATCAGCCAAGAAGTGGTAGAGAAAAAGGTAAATCTATCTGAACTGGCGAATACATGGGAACCAATTATTTTAGAAGTTATAACATAAGTTCAAAAGTTATGCACATTAGAGAAATTCACAAAGGAGAGTAGTGAAAATATTGCAAAGATAGATGCAGATCTTAATGCTAGGGCACAAGGTCTCATAGTTAATGAAAATACATTCAAGTTGCATTATGAAAATATTATGGAAGCTAAAAGGTTGAGACTTAAGATTCCAGAGGCATAATCCAAATTCAGAGATGAGGTAACTAAGCTTCAGGATCTACTACTCCCAAATCTCACATTACTGCAACAACATATGACTTCAGAAAGACAATTGATTGCAACCCAGGAAATGTCTGTAACAGAAAGCATATATGATATGCATGAAAGAATCACCTTAGAAATCATGACCCTTGGGAACCTCAAAGAACAATGGGAAAAGAAAATAGAGGACATTCAAAAATCCCATTGCCACATTTTTGACAAATTGTAAGTATGACACCTTTGTCATTATTATAAAAAAAGGGGGAATTGATATGATACAAGGGGAAATGATTTGGTGTGATAAGGTGAAAGGGAGAAATAATGAAAGGGGGAAATATATGTATAAAGGAAAATGTATATACATGTAGATATACTATATCGAGGCAT
Organism: Thuja plicata; assembly: GCA_018584345.1. NCBI lineage: Eukaryota > Viridiplantae > Streptophyta > Pinopsida > Cupressales > Cupressaceae > Thuja > Thuja plicata. The sequence continues at coordinate 1,408,845 of MU224129.1, read as the reverse complement.
GCACATAGGGGGAGTCATATTGACAAGGTAAAATACATGGTGTATATACTAAATATTTTAGTTTTGCACATATCGGTTTTTGATACTAATGTCAAAGGGGGAGATTGATGATCATATTTTTCCATTAGTGTACAAAGGAATTTTTTTTAAACCTGTATAGTCAAAAAATGGAAGAAATTCCATAGGAGACTAGTCTAGCCTTTTGAGTGAGTGGTTTGGGGTCATGACAAGTGCCTCTGAATGGGTTCCTGATCTTAACATGGCTTCCCCCCTGACCTGCCTTTCTAACCTCCATTTCCTGACCTAAATTTTGCATTCTGGGACTCTGACCTGTGATCCTGGGATTTGAGGATAGGGTCGACCTCCTAGGATAGGGTCGACCTCGACCCTGTCCCAGGGTCCAAATCCCAGGAACTTTCAGTTTTTGGATGTCGGTCTTTGCAAAAGTTGTTTCCCGCTTCTGGGTCGGCTGTTTCGGGTTCCGAAGCATCGATTCCTAAATTATATTTAATATAGGTCCTCTCCTAGGGGTAAAGGCTTAAATGGTGATTTAATTATCCTATGTAGGCCTCCTTAGAAGATTGTGCCCTAGTTTCATATAAAAGGGAGCTTTCTCCTCTCATTTTCTCTAACCATGATCAAGCAATTGAAGTCTTCTAATCAAGCATCAAGCATCCTTATGAAGTGAAGTCCAAGCAAGAAATTAAGAAATATTTGAAGCAAGCATCCATCATTCTCAAGTATCCATTTGCATGAAGGAGATCCATTGGAGGTCCTTGAAGGATTCAAGCCAAAAAAGTGCCCTTTTGGTGATCTCTCCATCCATCTTCTTCCAAAGCCCTTGTCAAGTTCAAGAACGCATTCAAGACTGGGTGTTGGAGATCTACAAGTAAGAGATTGAAGACATCCTTCCATTCTACATTCTATGTTTTGAAGCATACTTGTGGATCCACGGATTCGAATCCGCCACAAGGACATTACAAGCAAGGTGAATTTGATTTTTGCTTTGTTATTCTTTATGCAATCTTCAATTACATATATTAAGGTTAATT
>MU224129.1:1390534-1402052 GCA_018584345.1 Thuja plicata | reverse complement strand
CTTTGTTATTCTTTATGCAATCTTCAATTACATATATTAAGGTTAATTCCAAAACCGGGGTTTGACCAAGGCAAACCCCTTTCCCCCAACAAACAAACATTTTTCTTGTAGGTACAGGTTCAGGACTATAAATTCAAGGCCAGATCTGGATACCCTTTTCGGATTTCTTTCAGACTATGCGAATAGGGACACTTTTGGAGTTGAGTAGATCGAGTTGGAAAAAGTGGTATAGGGTCAACCTTTTTCATAAGACGACATCAGAATGAAAAAATATTTCTAGGTTTTGTCTGTCTCTGTGTTCCAGTTCGGTATCAATTGTCAGCACCTCCAGAAATAGTCTACAAATCTTAGAAAACAACAATCTTTGATCTACCATTTTGGAAGGTTGGTACTTTCTCCTATTCTTTTCAATTACTATCATTAATCATATTAATCAATCAATTTACAAAATTTAAGATCCCCTTTCTTGGTCTCTTTCCAAATAGTGGATTCATTTGTGTATTAACCCTTTGGGTTTGATCAAAATTGGATCTCCTATTTGTGTATTTGAGGGTGAAAGAAAGGTGCATCTTATCTTCCCTTAATCACAATCACAATTGCAATATACAATCAACACAAATAAAAATTAACAATTAAAACCCTCTCCTTAAACCATCCATTTTCCTCCTTTACATTTTGGTAACATTCAATTCAATCACACATCATCTATATTTTTATGTTACAGAACCGTCGGTAACATGTCACCAAAAGACAAGTTTATGGTGCAACCCGACACAATAGTTCACAGAGATCACCAAAAATGTTAAGTGCAAGAGAACACCGAAACCAATCTTCACCGACAGACAAGTTCATAGAGGAACCTGACAGACAAGTTCACAGAGGAACTTGCTAGAAAATTTTATAGTGAACACTGACAAAAGAGTTTATAGTGTAAACTAACAGACAGTCTATAGAGCAAACTGAGAAGCAGAATGTCTACAGAGACATCACTGAGGAAAGAATACAGAGAAACCTGAGAACCAGTCTACTGAGAGACAACTTTAATTTTGAGAAATGTGGATTTGAGTTACACATCAAATAAAACACTTAAGTTTTATATTTAGCTTTAAATCTTATCTTTAAAACCATTTCTTGAGGGACAAGTAAAGAAAATGTAATTGTTTTAATCAATCTAACTGATTGTAAACATGCAAACTAGGAGATCAAGGTCAAGTTGTAAACCTTTGATCATAGAGTTTTCATAGTTAAGCGTGAAACCTATTTAGGTCAATTATGTTAGGAATAACATTCCTCAAGACAACTGAGAGGGGGGGTGAATCAATTGTGATATAGATTATTAAAACTTAAAAGTTTATAAACCAAATATGCAAATGTAAATGATAACATAGTAAATTCTAACACTATAACACAATATTTTTTGTCGAGGAAACCCTGTTAAAGGTAAAACCCTGGTGAGAATTAACACCCACAAATAATGTACTGGGAGTATAGTATCCCTGTTAAAAGATTTAGCCCTGTTAGGAGCTTGTTACAACATTACAGTACATAGTCCCTATTAGGAGACAAACCCTGTTAGGAGTCAAGAGAAATAGTAGGATCATTTCCAAGGCACACTTCCCAAAGAAGGTTAAAGCCACCCTCAAGGATTCACAATCCGAACAAGTATATATAGAAAATATACAATCCAGCGAACTGTCTGATAGAAACTATCTTTGCTTGGTCAGTTCCAATGAAGTATTCTTCTCATAAACTCTGCTCTACATCCAACAGTCAAACAATCTTCACAACTTTCACTTCTCTTCCTTTTTATCTTTGTCACATATTTTCAAAAGAAAATATCATTCATATATACCCTCTTACAATAATTCATTAGGTCGGCTAATTAAGATTTCCTAATATACAAATAATTAATCAGGTTGGCCAATTAAGGATTTCCTATGTACAAATAATTATATTTAAACCCTTGCTAAGATACACACGATACCTATAAAAAGTAAAAATCAAATGTAATCCATCACTTATACTTCCAAATCCACAATCCACGCTCACATTTCATTTTACACACCACATGTCTAAAGTTGGCCAACAATTAGGTCTTCTTCAGTCAAAATCAACCCATTATTCCAACATATGTCGGATGTCCACCAGTAATCTTGCTTCATCTGAAATATCTTTTCTAGAAAGATATACCTGAAATACAGAGACGTGCTCTGACTAGAATCATAGTTACAGTCTAGAAACCAGTCTTCACCAAATCAATTGTAACATTCGCAATATGAAACATAAAGCCAAGAGAACTTACGAATAAGGTCAACACACATCCTTCTGCATAAATCCAACTTTGATTGTTTTGAAACATCTGTACAATTTCTGTACACTTCTGCCATTCAAGTAACCAGTCTGTCCACTCCACATAAATACATGTTGACATCAATGACAAAACATGAATATCAACAACATGATCAGTAACCAAAACTAATATCATCTAATAAATTCATTGTATAAATAGACGTGTAATCAATCAGAACAAGATGATGTTATGATGAGTGTAGCTGAAGAGACATCTATGGATCAGATACAAAGTTTCATGCAGAAGGACAACAAAATATAAAATCAGTTATAAAGAACAAGATTCAAGGCTACCGAGAAGAACATGGGTATTAATTAATCATTATAGGTTATACATACAATTGTGAACTTAAAGGATCTGTACTCAGCAATTCAAGATTGCATTTTATCAGGTCAACAAGTATTTTTGACTACTTTCTAACAAGTCTAGCAAATAGAAGAAATCCTTTAAGAAGGTGGATTTAACAATCCTTTTGTAATTCTATTAACCAAGTGCACACTAAACAATGTTTCTAAATATCTTAATAGAGTAGACCTTAACCAGTCTAAACATGTTACTCCTAACATGGTTAGATCATCATAAGTAATCAAACATGTACTCCTTAATCGACACCTTCCATTCTGCAGATAGTGAAGCTTTGTGGGTTTCATCCCCACCACAGTTTTTACCTTCTAGCATGGATTTTCTATGTTACCAATTCTTGTGTCATGTGTCATTACATTTCATGAATGTTTCTATGAATGTTAACATGCAATTAAGTTTATGATTTGATATTACATGCACATAGATAGAATAACATATATGGTCGGTAATGCAAAAAATTGATTACTAAAGGATTAAGGTTAATTGATTAGAAAAGTTTTAAGGATACTGATTCACCCCTCCCCTCTCAGTACACACCATTCCATTATTCAAACAATAGGTTGATTTTGATTTAAACTATACAATTAATTGATTAAATCAATTATATAGCTTTGATTTATCCCTTTTAGGATTATATTTAATTAATTAATATATTTATTAATTGATCCTTTGATTTGATGTGATTTAGTCCCTTTTGATTGAATTAATCCATTTAATTTGGTAAAATTACCTTTTGATTTGATAAAATACACCTGACCAAATTTAGGTGTCTACAAATGCCCCTCTTTGAATTTATGTGTGAAGCGCATTGATTCAAAGAAAATTGATGTCCCGATCTGATTGACTGATTTGATTGATTGATTTGATATGATCTGAATTGATGACCTGATGCAAAATAATCTGCTTGATGCGAAACTGTAATTTGATTAATGCCCCACTGGTAACGATTGAAAATTTTAATGCCCCATATGTGAATGATGTAGATTTGATTGATAGGACATTGCCCTTGATTTGAAAAGAAAACTCAATATGAATCCTTGATGCCGATATGCTACAGATATGATGCCCCCTCGGAAATGAATCGAAATGATTTGGATGATTTGTTTGAGTTTGGGAAATTTTGATTTGTTTTCCGATTAAATCAATTTGAAAATGCCCCAGTTATGAGAGAATTTGATGTTAATAGCTATGATTGAGAAAATGTTGTTGATTTTTTACATACATTGATGATATTTGGATATCACTTGATGTCAGTCATCATCACTTGGTTGATGTTGTATTGATGTCAATCTGATGGGATAGATAGGTTGATGGATTGATTTGATAAATTGATAATTCACTCTCACGATCTAGAGAGACAAAAAAATCAATGCGCTCAAGATGAGCAAATAGATGATTGGATAAATGATCAATTGGATGATTTGACTAATTGATATTTGATTTGATTGAAAAATAGATTTCCTCTAGAACATTAATGGTGGGAGGCTCATAGATATGGACATTTGATATGGTTCAGGTGCAAATATAGGTATAGGTGATGGACAAAGTTAGGTTACCCCTAGATGATTAGATGGTATCCATATTTCAAATAGAACTTCATCCATTTTGATCTGTTAGGTTTTGTAAAATTTTAATCTTGATAATAATAAGTCAATGAAGGTCAAGGATTACGTTGGTGTCAAAATTGGATGGGAAATTGAACAATGATGTAAACCAAAGTTTCAAGTGTCTATTTGGTTGGTTTGATGCATTGATTCATGTGAATTGGTGCCTGCTTGTTGAAATCCGCTGATTTGAATTAATGCCCCCAGTTGAAAAGAAATTGTTGGGCTTGGGAAAACTTCCAAAATATGACAAAAGCTTGGTTTATGCAAGATTTTTTTTCAGATTTTGAATTTTTTTAATGGTTTTGGATATTTTTTGGATTTTTGGATTTTTTTTAAATATCTTTTAAAGATTTTTTTATTTTTTAGAGATTTTTGAATTTTTCACTTTTTTTTAGATTTATTTAGAAATTATCATCTCTCAAACAAGATCACATTGGTTTTCCCCAATTTCTAGTAAGGTATAGGACATGGAAGATGGATGAGCAAGCTGATAGATTTAGAAATGAAAAGGCCATGATGGATGAAATGTGTGTAGTGAATGTGACCTATAGGACCATCTCCTCATGATTACCAAAGCTAAGGAAAAATGGATATAATAATGTGAAGCGTGTTTTGGATCAGCAATGAAAGTCAATGATGGAGTGCTATATAGGATAATGATCCGATGTCATGAAAGTGGGTGGTCCAAAAGAGTGGACATGTCAAGAAGTTTTTGAAAACAATTTTTTCACTTTATGTTCTTCATTTTGATCAAGACCAAAGGCTTAATTTGGATATAATGTGGATAAGATAGCACAATCAGGATAAAGGGGTGATGGAGGCTATGCGGAGATGATTTGGGATTATGGAAAGACTATCAAGGAATAATGAAGGTAGATTTGGGATAAGCAAGATCATGATAGGGTAGGATGGATGCAACCTAGGATGATGGAAAGGATAATGGATGTCTAGATACCCGATGCTCATGGATATGTTCAACGTTGTCAAGATCAAAGGTGAAAGAATCAATATGGATGCAAGTAGGATAAATGGTAGAATATGGAAGATGAAGGATAACATGGATGAAAATTGCCCCCAAGTATAGAGCACAAGAAGGAGGAATTACACATGACACCTGTTTGCCAAGTTTTATCATGGTACTTGTCTAAGGTGCCACAAGAAGTGGTTTTCACCATAGGATGGATTTATTTCTCTTTATTTTTGCTACCAAGGTGCCTGTTTTACCAGGTTTTCACCAAGGCACTTTTTCTCTTCTTTTTGTATTTTTCAATATTTCTCCAACATCTGGATGTTTGGACAATGCCCTTATGAAAGATATGCTATAATAAACCATGGCCATGGCTAAGATGCTCAAGATATTGATAAGGTGATGATAAAGGACACATATGAAGGATAAAGGTAGATGGTGGTGAAGGTTTTATGCCATAGATTGGATAAAAGGGATGGAAAGATGGAAAGTAGGTGTTAGATAATGAATATGAGGATAATAAGCATGTATGTTGTGATTGGAAATGTTGGCAAGATCATCTTTGACACACACTTTGAAGGGTGGTGTAATGATGGAAGAACAATAGATGAAGAAGGTGAGAATGTATCTAAGATAGTTGATTTTGGGATATAGGAACCCAAAGTAGACTTTGAAAGTGGAAAATGTCTAGATGGAGATAGAGTGAAAGCCTTTGGAAGCTTGAATGTCAACTTTGATTTTTCTTTTGTGTGAAAGTCTTTCAAAAGTGACTTGGGAATCCACATAGTCTTTGATTTTTATTTCTTTTGTGATGCTTTAGAATACATTTCTTCAATGAGGGATTTAGGAACCCACATTTTCTTTGATTTTTCTTTCTTTTGTGATTCTTTTGAATTCATTTCTTCAATGAGGGATTTAGGAACCCACATTTTCTTTTATTTTTCTTTTTTCTTGGTGGACCTTTGTGGTCTCTTTGATATTTCATTTTTATTTTCATTCACATGTTGATTAGATGGGACATGGTGATATTTATACACATGTGGTTTCTTATATTTCTGATTTTTATGTTGCACATCTAAATTGCTTCCAAAAGTCTTGGGAATTATGAATGAATAGGAATGATATGAAGGGTTCATATGGATTGGTGTTTGAACATTCTTCAAGAATGTGTGCCTTTGTTGATCTTGATACATGGTAGGGTAAGTGAATGGAGAGATAGGGATGGTAGGAATGATTGATGGAGGAATATAGGGACCCAATATGGATGGAAGGGATGGAGACTATAGATTTGGGACATAGGAACCTAAAAATGGATTTGGAGGATGGTGAAGGAATATGGTTGCATTTAAATGAAGGGAGATAAGGTGTGAAAGTGATATCAACATCTTTGGAGTTTTCTGCATTGCTGAGGTTCTCATCTTTAAGATTTATCTTTATACCAATAGGCTCATGAATAGATTTCATAGGAACAACTTTGATGGGATCAACTGAAGCTTGAAGGGATTTATTATCATGCAAGGGATTTGGAAGAATGATGGTTTCTTGAGGTGAATATGGAGGAATATGACAAAGGATTTGATGGGATACTTTGATCTTGACAAGCATCTTTGGATGGTGTAGAGATGGTATTTTTCTCTTGATTTTCAATATGCTCATTGGAAATTGTGGAAGGAATATCTTGATCTTGCTTGGGAATTGGACAAGATATAGAACTTGGAAGTGTACTTTGTTCTTATGATGGAAGGATATCATCTTGAAAGAAATGAAAGGGTGCAAGGGGATCATCATCGGATTCTATGAATATGGGACCTTCATCAAATATGGGAGGAGATTGTATAACATCTTGATATTTATTGCTATTTTTTTCTTCACACTTTGGATTATCTTCTTGAAATGGATCCACTTCTAAGGAAAAGGTATGAGCTTCAGTATGCATGGGTAATTCTCGGAAGAATGATGGGGGATATTTTTGAATGGGTATAATAGGCATTGAAGCACATGATAGCTTAGGGTCTAAGATCTTTGAAGAATGGAAAATATTTGCAGAAAGATGTAAGTTAGCTTGGGTTTCTTTTAGAGGTAACCCTTGAGGGTAGACATTATTAGCATGAAAAGCATTAGGTTCTTTGTTCAATGGAAGAATTTTGGCTAGATTTGATCCTTTAAGAGATGAATGAATGGGTGAAGAAGTAAAAGCTATATGAGAAATATTGCTAGACATAGGTTAATGCATTAGATCTTGCTTGAGAGTAGTATCTTTCTCTTCATTATCTTGATCAAAGATAGGATAGTCATGACGTTGTTCTTGATCAAATATGGGTTTTTTGTAGTTAAATGCCTCTTTGTTTGAAGAAGATGTGGATATAGATGGCTCATGTTCATAGATAAAATGAAAGATTGATCTCAATGATGGCTTGTTATATTATGTATCCTTTTCTTTTTCCTCATCCTTCTTTAAGGTTGATGTGTTATAGTTATGAGGAAGCTTAACTCCTAATCAAGCTAAGTGTAATAAATATGGTTCTTTATCCCTCTTCAAAATTTTGTCTATGACTTCGAGAAATATGGGATCTTGGGATGCCTCCTCTACTTCCTCTTCAGTTGCTTCTTCATCTTGATACCTATGAAAATTTTGATCTTTGTTTTCCATAATATTGATTCGTGTTTCAAATAGATTCATCATCATAGATATTTGAAGGAATTGGATCTATCTGATAGAATGGACACAAAGTACTCCAAAAAGGGTATCCAAATATGAAATTAGATTTTTCCAAACCCTTGGGAAATACCCCCTATTTTTCTATCTCAGTCTATATGTGTAACTTAAATGTTAGTACGCAACACTTAATAGTGGTCTACGCGCTCACTGGAGTGATGTTACACACAACTTTGAGACTTAGTACACATTGTTTGATTGTTGATATGAGACACTTGGCAGTTGTACGCGTCACTTAGCATATGACTATGCATATTTTAAGACTTGGTATGCGCCACTTTAGGTTGTTAGGCCTCATAGAACTGTTGGTACGTGTGACAAGAAAGTTCATATGTATCACTTAACCGGGTGAAGTTTATCTATCAATATTTTTAATGGATTTTAAAAATTTAAAGTATATGATCAGATGTCTAAGACATTTTCTTGTTTGAAAATTTAGAAACAAACACAACACAAATATCAAAAATTTGTTTCCTTATCCTAAACCACACAAAGTGTATGTTCTCGGATGTTATAACGGGTCTTAACAAAAAAAATTCCAAGAAAGCTACCTAAGGTCAATTTTGGCTTTTAACATGGCTTTAAGAGGTAGGCTTGCTAATTAACAGGGTTTTAGTGTAATTACGTTCAAACAAATGATGAGTCTCTTATACCCTCATTACAAGGGCCTCTCCCATGCATAAATACATGATTTTGCACAATCTCGAAGGACTACTAGAGGAGGTGAATATTCTCAGCACTTATTTGTCACTCGATCCTTTTGAGGATGAATGCGTTTATATTATAGTGGGTTAGATATTATCACGGCTAAAGTGATTGAATCCCACTTGGGTCGTTCCCTCTCACCGTCCTCGTAAGGCTATTCTCGGGAGGCATGCCCTCTAAAGTTCTATCATGTTCATTTGGAAAGCAATAATGAACTAAGTCAAGCAGGTTGGGGAATTTGATTCACTCAAAGAGTGAAGAGCATATCCCTACTACTTTTCTTAATTCCAAACACTTCAAACACAAATTGTAAATTTTGAACCTCTTAACAAGGAGGTTTTTAGAAATGAAATGTTTGGTTCATTACCACATTTCTTTTTATCACTCAAATCCAACACTTCTGGCTTTTTGATCAACTTCAAAAATTTGAGAGCATATACCTAATGTTTTCCTTGAGTGAACAATAATAGGCTTTCCCTATTAAGCTAATTTAGAAAAGTGCCACAATCTAAGAAAATGCAAGCTTGTTTAGAAAAATACCTCTTTCAGAGCTAGTAAAGACTAGGTGCATTTTTGAGTATTTTTTTGCCTTTTTGCTTATACTCACATAGTGGATCATTCCCTCTCCTTCTCCTCCAACAAGTTAGTCAACAAAGCCAACAAAGTGAAGAAAAATGAAATCAAATAGACAAAAAATTCAATCTTCTTTTCAAATTTTACAAGAAATGATGTTTAAGAAACTTAAGGAATGCAATCAATTTAAAGTTGGAAGCTTTCGTTTATAAGAATTACTAACTTTGAAAAAATGTTCATATATAATGCTTCTTTTTATAAACTTTCCAAAATAATGGCATTAAAGGTTTCCTTTGCATTTTTGCTCAAAATCGTTACCCCTTTATTCTCCCTTTTGATCCTTTGTTTTGGTTTCTGGACCTTAGGATGCTTGTTCATCTGCAAAAATAGAAAACGCAAAATGTCAATTGTCAGACTTTAATAATCTGTAACTTGAAAAATATAGAGAGTTGTACGTGTCATTTAACAGCTTGTACACGACGCTTTATTGATGTCTACGCGTAACTTTAAAGTAATCTAAGCATTATTTGAAAAGTTACTACGCGTAACTTTAAGCACTGACATGCGTACAATATCATGCAAAGACATGAAAAGAAACAGAAAATGCGAGCCAAAAAGATTGCACACGGTAGAAGAAATATTGCAGGTGTGATTTCATTGTTTGTACGCGTGACTTTGCAGTCAAAGGCATCACTTCTGTCTCTGTACATGGTGAAAGAATCTATTGTAGGCGTGACTATGTTGTTCATACATGTGAAGATCTGGTATGCAGCGCTTTGCCTGCAACCTGTAAAATAGACAAGAAAAGATACAAAATATGCAAAAATGGATGAAAATGGAGATTAGATGCCTAAAGCCCCACGGTGGGTGCCATTTGTGAATATATAAACTATATCTTCATGAAATTAAGGTGTAATCTATCAATTCTATGAAAACAAAAGTACAATTTAATTCAAATAATTGACAAAATAACATTAAGCATTCCATGGCTCTCTAACTAAGGATGCTAATGAAGCTCTTAGCCTTAATCTCCTTTAGTGACAGTCCTAGAACAAGAATTGATGTATGATGATTCCTAATCTAGCTCCCAACTCTCAAATTGCAATGAAATTCATTCAATTAAATGCTCTAAATTGCTCAAATTATGCTCTCAAATTGATCTCAAATGATATGCTCTTGATAAAATTTTCTATAGTGTAGATGCAATTGCTCATGAATGTCTAGGATTAATAATGCTCTCAAAATGCTTGATATTTATAGGATTTCCCAAGGGTAGGGGGTAGAGTTAAGTTGATCACGATCAAAACTTGGTTGAGTTGAAGGCTTTCAAATGATTTAAAATGGGGAGACCATTTACATGGTGGTCTCAAAGGTAATTGGAACAAAGAGACAAATTGAGCGGTGAGGATTTTAAAGAGTTAAATGAGAGATCAAGATTGCAAAGATTGGAGTGATCGATGTGCTTTCAATCCTTTATTCTCACTGGCTCTTTAAGTCTTGTCTCCTTTGGTAAAAATAATAAGGATTTAATCAATTTAATTAATCAATTAATTAATTAAATTATCCATGTAAGGGAATAGGTTGATTTTGATTTAAACTATACAATTAAATGATTAAATCAATTATATCGCTTGGATTGATCCCTTTTAGGCTTATATATATATATATATATATATATATATATATATATATATATATATATATATATCCTTTGATTTGATGTGATTTAGTGCCTTTTGATTGAATTAATCTATTTGGTTTGATAAAATTGCCTTTTGATTTGATAAAATACACCTGGCCAAATTTAGGTGTCTACAACGGGAGTTTGGATGGATCAGCGACATTTGCATGGCCGTGGCCATGGGCATGGACTTGGGGTGGTCCAAAGCTATGTTCATGGGCATTCTCATGGGCGCAGGCATGGGCGTTGATGTTGGATTCGTTCAGTACCCGTGTGATTTTTTGAATTTTTTTGTTTCTTCCGTATACCCCAGGTTGTGAGTTTTTTTGTATACAAACTATTATAAATTTGATTGGTACACGAAAATAATGTGTATTAAATTTTGTGGGTATATATGTAATCACGTAGAATGTATCAAGCTAGGGGTGATTAGTGTACACACAAAATAGTGCACTTCTATGAATCCTTACATGCAAGGAAACTCAAGAATGAGCCCTCACAAATCGATCCATAGCTCTCTATGCATGGAGTTGCAAGATTTATAAAAATTGCTCTC
>MU224129.1:1369975-1381706 GCA_018584345.1 Thuja plicata | reverse complement strand
TTTATTTGTGCAACATAGGATAAGAAGAAATGTGGGGATTTTTTATTTAAATAAAAGAGGAGGAAATTCCTTTTAATTAAATAAAGGCTTAGGATAAAGTGATTTTATTATTTAATTAAAAGAGATTTTTAATTAATTAAAAGAAAGCATGTTCTCTTAATTAAATAATATTTTTATTTTTATTTTTTCTCTTTTAAATTAAATAAGGCTCAAACCTTAAGAAATATTGAATTGATTATGATTTGATCATGGAAATTGATATAATTGATATTGTTGATATTTGAAAATATTGATTCAGGGATTTGATAAATTGAGAAATGGGGCCCAAAGTCTAGGCGACCATTTTAGGGTGCATACAATTAGAATAAAATTTGAAGCTCTTTATTTTTGTGGTGCAACTCTCTTGTGTCAATATCAGGGGTGTTGGTTTTGTATGTATTCAGACAAGGGTGGACAAAATGCAATTGAAGCTCAACAATTTTTATGTGCACCTTCTTGGTTTCGATATATGGTTGTTTTTGTAGGAGTATATTCAGGTAGTATGTATCTAAGAAGAGATGGATAGAACGTAGTTTAAGCTCTACAATCTTGATGTGCACCTTCTATTGGAATACTGAAGCCACTAAGATGAGGGGTGAATTCGTGGTTTATAAAACAATTTGAGACTTTTAACTTTAAATCAATAATATATACAATGATTTCTTCAACATCATTAAATGTATGTGCTTTAAATGCAAGACAACATAAACAATAAGTCATGTGCACACACTAGGATCATTGACACTTTGTTTATAGTGGAAAACCCCTAAGAATGAAAAGTCATTTTCAAATTGTCTTTCATTAAGCCTTGTAGACAATTGTGTAGAGCACCCACTCTAGGAAGCACCAACCACCATTACATTTTAGGAATACCCATTCCAAGGAGCATCAACACCCTACTTGCTTTAGAAACACCCATCCCTTATAGTTTTGAAGCACCCACTTCTTATTTAGATACAAAAGAAATTTTTTATAAGAGGGACTCTCTGTTTCTATACATCAAAAATAAAAATCTTAACATTAATGATAATCATGACATCCTTAATCTCTGATTTCAACACTGCAACTCTAATGTCTGCAGTCTTTCTTTCACATACACCAATCATAGACAAACATGCCAATGTAAAAATATGTTTGCATATACAACCCTATTAGCATCTTCTCATAACAAGTATCTTCAACCTTTCACCTGACTTGTAACAATAGAAACACATAATACATTTCTGCTAATCATGTTCATATTATTCTTGTCCATGTGTATGAGTAATCGTCATCAATGATAGACCATGTTAACATTAGTTCAAAGAACAAGTTTTCAAACTTGCAATGAAACCCTGTTACAATAAAAAACTTCTGAATATAATATGTCTGTAAAAAATCTGAACCAAACAATGAGTACATATCTTTGTCAACTAATTTGCATCCACAGTATGGTTCACAGTCTTCTGATATAGATGTGAAAGAGTCAAATATAATCTGACAATGCTTATACATTTAATTCTTATTCAGTATATATATATATATATTCATTCCTTATAAACATTTGAAATACACCAACAGTCAAACGTTTATAAAAACTAAATCAGAATATAAAAGAACACATCTTACTGTCATTGTGATACAATCAACATCTTCTCTTGAACATATTCTTCACAAATAAATCACTGCAATCTATCAATCATTGTCAAAAGGATTCATAATAATACTGTCAGCATTCTTCCTCTTGTTGGCAATCAAAACTTCAACTGTCTTAAAAAAAAAACTGCATCTTCTTTATTTATCAAATTTATTTTTGTGTGACATGAACACCCTTCTTCATAATTTAAATCATTTTTTTCACTGTAATTTTTCTTCAATTACTTATTCAATCCCCTTCACGTTTTAAATGGATCAACACAACAACACCAATCTCTGTTCTACAATTTTGCACTTACATTTTATGAATGTCGACTTGTTTTATACACAGAAAGATGATCTTCAGTACAAACTGTATGAATCAGTTTCTATTCAAATGGTAACTTTAAACCAACCCATAATTGTAATCATTCTAATCTGCAATAGTTTGGTATTAAACAAACCAATAACCATTTCCTGGAAGAAGACGATCATCTTTTTATTGCTTAACAACTCTGTACAAAGTCTTATTGTTGTCTCACTGAATCAGGTCTGAATTAACTTTCAAAATCACCTTTTATTATTTTAAGGTTTGATCCATAAGAAAGAAAACTCTTTAAAACTTTTACTCTTTAACAAAACTGATGGCTTTTAAATCAAATCAGTCCATTAAGAAAGATTATAGTCTTTCACCCAAATCAATTTTAGTTGAAATATGATCAAGAAATTTATCATATTTATAAATTAAATCAAGAACAATCTAGTCTTGTTTTAAACAAACAGATCACTTAACCTTCCAAATTTGATAACAATTGTTTGCCATTCTATGTTTACTTTTTAACAAAACCTTTTCTTTCAAAATCGGCTATGAACCAATTTAGAGGATGAATTAATTTTCTTTAATAAAGTCAAAGAAATCGGTCTTTAAAGAAACCGATTACAACTATTTTAAAAGCTTAATATAATATCAAAGAAATGATAATGTTTTCTGCAAGTTTTTCAAACCTTCTTAAAACCGATTTTCTTCAATAACATCAAAATCTTTAACTATGTATCATTAGCACTGTCTTCACACCAATTTTGAACCGATTTTAATAAAACCCAAAACAATAATTGGTTACTTCATTGTTGAATTGATTAATTTCTTAACATAACTAATCCAAGTTGGCTACCAAACTAATTATCTGTTCTCATTTGTTCTTGTATTAACAAATAGACATAGTTTCTTAACTTTTAAATATATTGTTGTTCATAGTTTAATCAAACGTGTGAAAGTTATAACACTGTCATACATAATTGATTATAATGATATTTACCAATCTTTAAAAGGCTATGATACCGAATTCCCATTGATACTGAATTCCTGTAGTTGTTCACTTTCAAAATAGAGTTCCTATTGCCCGGATGACAGGAAGTGAAGATCAACTTGAGACAATTCATTAAGACCATTACTTGTAAGTTGATTAACTGATAAACACCATATGTCCATATTCCAATATGTTCTACAATTCTTAATATATTGTACAACCTTAACCAACTGACAATTTCAACCTTAATCAACTGACAACCTTTTGACAACAATGACAAACACTGCCAAAGTCAACACCTTCTTGGTGTCGATATATAATTTTTTCAAAATTATAATGACTGGAAGAATTTAAATAATTTTTGTTATTATATAAATATAAAAAATAAACATAATTTACCGAACAAAAAAATAATGTTAATTTTCATGGATGTCTATTTCCATAAAATTTCTTTATAAATGATACCCTATAAAATATTTCAAATGCAATATGATTCACTCTATAATCATATAATTTATTTATACTCTAAAAATTATAGGGGTGAAAGAATAGGAGTCCCAAAGAATGCTCCCACAACATTAGGGTGAGGTGCAAAGACATTGATTTTGTTGTTATGCACATGACATTGTGACTTTGAGCCTTTGAGAAACACATGAACGGTTATCCTCATGACCTTTCTCCATCACACACCTCCAGAAGAAAAAGAGAAAAAAAAAAGCATTTCCATCTTAGAGCTATATTGATTTCAAGCTAGAAACTTTGGACCTCTCTTGAGTCATCTCATAATTATCAGGGATGAATATTTTTCATTTTTTAATTTAGTGTTCTTAGTTCTCTGTTCTCACTTTTTGTAAGTGGTCTATTAGGTTAAGAAAGGTAATGCCACTATATTTAAGGGGCTACTACAAATTCTCCTATCTGCAGATGTGTACACCTTTAGAGTAAAGGACTTACGAATTCTACATAGAGTTGGAATAGACAAAATTAGAAAGAATTAGATTTGGGAAACACGGATCCTGAAGCTGCAATTACTAATAAAAATGATGTATCATATACTATGTGATATTGTAATCCATTATTAATTTATATAATAATCAATTAATATTTATTGTTAATCAAAATTTATACAATACATTATTATTGTTATTGTTCTTCATTATTCATTTGTGGTAAGGAATTGTTGTTTCTGTGCACGTTTATTAATTTCTATTAATTAAATACATGTAAACAAGAGACTAACTGAATATCTAGTCAAACATAATTTAGTCTTATATTTAATCATTGTATCTTATAAAATCACCAAATCTACAAATCATATAATTATGATAAACTCACAATGACAATTGACAATGTTATTCTATCCTTAAAAGTTAATAGATCACATTTTCTTTTGCATAAAATCAATGCACTTCCTAGCGTGTTCATCATAGTTTATCATTGTTGATGTTGTATTTAGCCTGTTAATTACCTTCATTTCAAATTCCACAAGATAAAGTCCATCAAGCTAAATGTGCAAATTCTTTACCAGATCATCTGCATCATCAATGGTCTGATGCACAACAGGGTTCAAAAGATATTGCGACAATTCATATTTCCATTCATCCTCTACCTTGCCTTCTCTAGTGTCCTTGTAGAGTCAGGGAGGTGGTGTGTCAATGCCATGTAAGGAAGTGAATTTTCTATATGTCTTGTACATCTTCTTGTGACAAATAAAATGCTTTTCCAACAGAGTATCAACTAATTGGCAGATGTTTTTGTCTCTTCCAACACTTCATTCAATTGGTTTACATCCTCAATATGCTTTGTTAAAATTTGTAGCAATGTTCACTTTCCGATCAAATCTTTCTTTGTTAGTTTCATATCAAACTTTTTCTTCTTTTATTTCTTTTCCACTTGGACCACATCTTGGAATCTATCCCAAAAAGTGTGCAAATGGGGTATCATTTGTTGGTATTTAGATTCAATTATTTCCCTAGCCATTTTTCATCTTGACAATTTCAATTCCTTCTTCACGGCTAGATTTTCTTGTTGGCCAATCAGAAGTTGTTTTTCTGCCTTAGTTCTCCTCTTACTTTTCAAAGAAATATTAGTTTTCAATTTTGAAGTATCAACCTCCAACAATATTCCCTATCCAGGAGATGTATCTAGTTTCATTTTTAATTCATTGAGTTTCTCATTTAATCCCTTAACCAATTGGGATTGCTCATCAACTTTTCCTTTATTTAACATTGCAATGTGTAATGTTAAATCCACTACTTGCTCTGAAGTGACATCCTTTAACCTGTACATCATAAATTGACCAAGGATTTCCTAAGGTTTCTCTATTAAAATTGACCTCTTATTTGGTGGATATAAGAACCACAATGTGAATGTGTTATCATTTGGGTTAAACTCATACCATAACACAACTTGTTCATTCCTTCATCACTAATTCTGCAATCAATATCTTGATATCTCCCTAAATTATCAAATACAATATATGTGGATATATCCACACCAGGAAACAATAGGAGACCAACACCACTCAAGATTTTCCTATCATTTTCTGGGGTTATTGTTTGCATCTCTATTCTAACCTCTTACCAGAAAACCTTTGTGGCTTCATCTCTTTTATTGTTATTTGTTATGTCAATCTTCTTCATTAAATCTTTTGTATTCATATTGTAAAAAAAACATCTTGAATTAAGAAGTTTTAATAAATTCATCATCACCAATAAACTCCTCAGAAACCGTCCTTCTTACATCTTCATTAAGATACTCAACAATTTCCATAATATCATCATCATCCCCTGTCATTGGTTAGTAGGGCTCAAGTTGAACATTTTGATCTATTTCTTCCACATCTTCTTGTTGATCTGCAGTACCACCAACATCTTGGGAAATATCCATGGAATCTTATGATGATAGTGAATGTTTCTCAAGGGCAACAACTTAAATTGGTGCACAAATGGAACTTACTGAAGTGGAAGGGTTGGGTGGTGCAACCAAGTGAAATTCATGTAGAATAATGCTCTCGCTTTGAATGAAAAATTGTATCCTCTGGCCCTATTAGATTCATTTGGAAATGCCCTTGCATAATTAGGGTTTTATTTTTCTCTTCTCATTTCTACTTCTTCTACCCTGTTATATGCCAACACTCTTCTCCTCCCCTCCTCATAAGAAGAATAATTTCACCACAAGTCCCACTTCTCCAAAAAGGTGTTTCGATAAGATCCCATGCATGTATATTCCTTGGAAATTCAATATATCCCTTAGGATCAAATGTTCTTACTTCTAATCCCACTAACAATCTATAAGTTTATAAAAAGTAATTGCAACATGATAACCCTCCAAACAGCTCATCTAAAAATATCAAAAGCATATATAAACAGGGATAAAAGAAGCCTTATGGTTTCTCTAAAAAAAATTTGTGTCTTCAAACATTTTCCAAATTATCCCCAAAATAGCTAATCTATTTGGCACAAAGAATGGTAAAACATGACGCTTTCCTTCAAAGCCATAAACTCTAATGTATGTGCACTTTTTTGCAAGATACCAATGAATCCAATTGTGATCAATTGTGACCTTAATCTCCTTCTCCAATCCTTTTGGTCCCAAAAATATTGTAATCATGGGAGATAATCTTGATGGATTGTGGCCTAGACTGTCATACAATCTTTTGACAAAGAATTCTTCAAAGTGTAAATATTGAGCCTACTTATATTCCCTATCCCAAATATTAGCCCATAATTGGACTGGCTTAGGATTTCCAAACTTGCCTGTTGGCTGAATATGGAGTTAGGGACTCCAAACATTGTTTTTATGCTATTTTCCACAACATCATATGCAATAATATTTAATACCATTAGAAACTCCCTACAGACTTATTGAATTTAATCTCCTGCAAGGCCTTGTGGATATTATCTACAACAAACTAGGCATAATCAAAGATTTTTTTATTGTTGTGTGAATATTATGTACAAAATACTAGGATAGTCATTTCTTCTGGCATCATTTCATCATCATTATAGCTTGTCACCTGACTTACTCCATTATAGGTCATCTGAAAAATACTTTAAGAAAAAATTAACATTGTATGGGGGAAACTTAGAGCCTGCAATTTTTTGAAGATTGCCATCAACCTTAGCCCTATGCATAGGAAACCAGCTTCTTCTATACATCCCTTCCACATTCTGGTATTTTTCCTTTAACATCTATAGGTTTATTTGCTGGTCAAAATTGACACAATCCTTCATTTCAAACACTTCACAAATCATTTCTTTATTTATCTACAACATAACTCCTACTTTTGTCCCAATGCACATATTGAACTCATTGTAATAGCTAGCTGGCTAAAACCTTAATCAAATCTACGTTGACAAAAATATTAGAGATAATCAATCTGGCCATTACCAATTTCCATGGATTTGACTCAGGCTTGGGGTTCTTTGATTTAGCCCAAAAATACTTTAAAATATTATGACCCCTAACCTTCATTTGGGTTTCACTAGCATCTTTTCTTTTGTCAACAAAATTAGGGATTTTCCACATTCTTTCCCCTCCCTGAAAAATTAGGGAGTAGTTCAATTATGTCATTACAAAAATGCAACCTTGTTTGTCTCTTACGAGTAGGTTCATCCTCTGCACATTTTTGTCTCTTTGATGACCTAACCATTATTACAAACCAATAAAAACCCTGATTGACCAATTATCAAATCTAACCCTCCCCTATCAATCCTTTCAAATTGACACTTGTTTAGGAAATTAAAACTTGAGGAGATTTTTATTAAACTTATTGATTGCAGTATATCTCATTTTATTAATTGGGAATTGTTTTGTAACTAGTTGCAAGTTCACTAGCAATTTGTCACTCTGCTTCTGCAATTCACTTCAATTCTTTTAAATGATGAGAAATTAATTTGCAACCACTTTTATTCCTCCATCTTTTCCAGTATTAAATGGTGCAACCAACTTGTTCAACTTGTGTTTAAGGCCCAATAGTTGATGCAGAAACATCAACGATGAGCGTTGATATTCAAAATTGGCTATATTCCCTATTATATTTATATGTAGTCATAATTTCATTGAGGCTTAAGGAGGTACACTGTACGACCTCCCTGAATTTTAAAATAATTTAACTATTATATCGCTCAAGATCATGTTGCTCAAGGCCAATTAATTATTTATGATATGGAGGCAAGATCGTATTATTCATATCACTCAAGGCAACTTCTAAGTTATAATTGAAGTGTCCACTACCATCGTCAAATAATAAATTGATCATTTTCTTATTAATTGGACATTGAGGTGGCTCTAGTCTAACTATAGACTTAAAAAATAAAAGGTTGTTGAAAATATTGAGTAGCACTAGAGTAGTGAGTTCTCATTCAACATAAATGGACATGCCTATCAAGCTCGATGCAACGAAACCACTGGGATTATTTAGGGGTGAAGTAATTGAAGAAGTGTTAGGTCTAGAGTTTTTACTGATCCATCATAGACACAGGGTCACATCAAACATCTCATCATTTTTTTGGTCATGCTCTTGTATGTGGGGATTTCCAGGGAATGGGAAAAGAAGCTCACTTGGATGGTGTTTAAGCATTGGTATATGAAGGACATTGATTCTATGATTGATAATATACATGGGGTACCTAGGGAACTCAAAAATTCCCTACCAGCCAAGTACTATGTTCATGGACGTGCAATATGAAAATGCTCAATTGTACAAATAGATATGAGTTGCTATAGGGTCGATAGGCTGACATAAGCATGAAAATCAATTTTCTCCTCTGTTTAGAAAAAATAAAAGAAACAAAAATGGATGATTTTCATTGGGAGTATAGAACCGATGAATGATGAATTTGAATTTGATGAAGAGGATGTCATCGTTATTGTTGGGCAGCTAGAGCTAGGGAGCAGATTGGAGTGTATTATTTAAGACCCGTGGGATATAAGGGATGTCGCCAAAGGAGAAGCCCATGCCAACTATGGAGAGGACTTATTGATCATCCTCTATGCCAACTTAGTGAGTGCTAGGGTGGCCCAGGAAAATGAGAGGTTGCGAATATAGCAAGGCTAAGGCATCGGTAGGCCCAAACTCCTTGAAGAATGGGGTGCTCTGTCACTCTCTTCTTATGGTCTACATTGTTTATTTTTGTGTTAGTGGTCAACTGGTAGTCCACTAGATGAGTCCTTTATTATGGACTATAGGTTCACCTTGTAATCACCTAAAAATGATCACCTAAACTCTAGACCCCTAATCTCAACAATTAATCAAGAAACCCTAATCTTGATTATTCTAAGTCCTAAATCAAACAGGCAATTATCAAATTCAAATTGATCTGACCTAAACCCTAGGTCCTAATCGATCATCTTACTTGATTAATTAATTAATTCCTAAAATCACATTACATTGGCAAATAAACATTATGTTAATTATTTAATTGATTTCTGATATATTAATTAAATAAAAATTTCAAAATTGTCAATTAAATCAAAAAGGAATTAAATTAATTATAAAATCATAAATGTGCATTCAAAATCAATTAATATATTAAAAATGCATATGACATCATCAAATCCAGTTAACTGATTTATCAAAATGGAAACAATCTAGTTCCACTTAGTTAACTGATTCTCATCTATTTATCATTTTGGAAACATTTCAGTTAACTGTAAACTGATTTTGGAAGTTTCCAAAATAACTGATCAGTTAGTTCAGTCAACTGACTCTCTCGACCAATCGAATCACTTGCACATGGATTGTGCTTCTTCAATCGAATCTGAGCCACTCTTTTTGTTTGATCTCGACCGTCGATTCGAGAGAGATTTCTATAAAAGAGAAACTCTTTTCCCTCACAAAGGATCCCAAAATTTTATTATCGTTATTATGATGTAATTTGCATTCAATCATTTATCATTTTAGCTTTCAATTTGATTAGCATTTGGTTTAATTTTATGCAATCATGCAAATCTAATCATAGAGCACATTTCCATTTGGTGTATTAAAATTAATCCATCACACTTCAATTGGTGCCTAAAAATTGAATTTAATTATCTTGGGTTAACATCAAATTTGCACTCATTTAGATTAATCAGAGCATTTTACTTTCAGTATATAGATTAAATCCTTCATTTAGGTCTTCGGTGTAGTCACTGAGCTTGCAATGACCTGAGAACAAGCTCATACTCCTGCCTTCTAGAAGGCAACAGGTTGATTCTTTCTTACATGCAGGATGAATGAATCCATATTCTTTCCTGTATGCAACTAAAGAGCAATGACCATGTTGAAGTGTTCTGCTAAATCAGAGACCCACATTTAGCATGCACATTTCTGGCACCCATCTCGTAGTGCATGTGGGATTAAAAACCCCACATCACTCCCCACCTTCTTCCCTCCACCAGCTGTAGCTCTGCCACCTGTTCTGCTTTCTCACTCCACTGGCCCCTACGCTATCAACCTCATCCATGCACACTCCTCCCTATTTTTCCTCTTCCCCTCTTCAAGCCCTGCTCTCATGCACGGCTTCACAGTCTGCAACTCCTTTCTTCCCACCCTCGCGCACATTCTCCTCTAGCCGCCTCCGTCACTCCTCCCTGCAACTTCCACTCCCTTCCATAGCCATTCCTCCCACCACCTAGCCACCTCCCAACCCTCTCTCCACCCGCTTCTTCACTACATAGCCTTCAGAATCTTCTCTCCAAGTGATTCCCCAGAGTGTTGAGCTTCAAGAAATTACAGCCCACCTTTCATCCACAGCTCTCATCTACGCCGCAATCTTATTGTGAGGATAGCATGGAAAGTGTGAACAAAGGGGGATGGAGGAAATTAAGAATGATATTCACTGATATTAGAGGTCACATTGGTGCCCCACTGTAATTTAACCAATGAGAAGCTGAAAAAATTACTTCTCAACCCCTCTCAACCCTCCAAACAGGCCCATTTTCTTGCCCCATGGGAAACTTGTTATCTTAAAGTTAACGGCTGTCAGACTGTCATTTTATAGTGTTATTGGCTTCTTTTGACAGCCTTGTGACCATCAATTTTAACCTCATGAACTGCTGATGTCAGTAAGGGTTTTAAATTTTTAGCCTTCACCATATGTTGTTTTGAAATTGCAACTCATATTCAAACACGCATATCTTGCTCATTCTGAGTCCTTTTCGGGAGCTTTTTTTTTTTATTTGGGGTAGATTTTTGCAAGGATCACTATGGTGAAGTTGGTTTTGATTTTTCTCCTTGGATTGATAAAAAATCTCTATTTTTGGTGACTATATCTTCCTAATCCTCATTTTTGCAGCTTCCGGAGCCTCGTACAGGCTCATACGATCATCTTTTTCAGTGATTTTTTTTACACTGCATGATTTTTTGCGTACTATCTGAATATGCACTCTATTTTCTGATTTGATGATTTTGATAATGTGGACTAATCTTTGGCTTGGTTGTTTGTGATCTTATCTTTTTCATACAGCCTAACAATTGTTTGCAGAATGTTACTCAAGAAGACTAAAACTCAAACTACTCACGAATTGGTTTTGCAGGTTTCCTTTGCTCGATAGAGTGCAAAACAGTGTGCTTGCATCTTGTTTTTTATTTCTTAAAATAGGAACCCACATGCAGGACTCATTAAAATGACCATTTGTTTGTTGTTTTAGGAATGAAAATGATGTCAGGAAACTATGCTCTTGCCCTTTTGGGATGATCAAAAATCCAGAAACATTATTGTCATTCTCTCATTCTGCTTGAAGTGTCTTTTAGTTTTGTAAATCCTAGGAATTGCATGGACGTA
>MU224129.1:1330395-1347781 GCA_018584345.1 Thuja plicata | reverse complement strand
TATTAATCTATCTTTTTTAATGCTTATATTTCTTTTCATTAAAAAATATGATAAATACTAATAGAAGGTATTAGAATTAATTATCTATGTTAGTGAATAAGAAATGAACAAAACAAAACAAATTCTTATCATATTTTTCGGCTTTTAAAACAATAATTTGAGATTTGCATAAACATACACTAATTGTGTTTTATGCTTTTAAAATAACAATTTGAGATTCACATACACTTCACCAACAATGCATTTGTACTTTTAAATCTTCAATCCTATTGATTATCTATTTTACGCATTTTGTTTTATTAAATTTTAAACACAATTTTTTTCATTTTTGCAAAGATCAGTTTCTATTGAAATGGATGACACACAACTTTATCTTTAAATATTACTTTCTAAATTATCACTAGTCAATCTTCATTCCAATCACAACCAAATTGTATTTCTTATCATTTTTGTATGCAATATATTTTGTGCAACTAAAAAGATAGAATCAATATAAGATCTCGCAGAGATAAATAATAGAAAGGAAATAAAGGAAATGTCATTTTATAGTCCACTATACCAGCCATATATTTTTGGGTCTACATATGGTGACAACAATATGGAACTACCCCATAGTCTTTGAGGGAGGCATCCATTATGCTACAAACGAGGCGTACACACCCTAGAGAATATCGCATAACATTAGTCTTCTCGGTCTTATGTTAACACCAATTGTGACAACTACATTACTGAACAAATCTTGAATTATATGATGGATAGATTTTCTTAATCAGTACTTTGAAAAGCCAAAATGTGGGTATTTTAGGGTTTCCAAATTTGAAGATGTAAAAAACAAATCTTTTAATAGATCTCTTCGCCGCTCTCTCAATCTCCCAACAAAATATTACATTTTCATTGTGGTTTTTGACAGAAGAGTTGACGGAAACTACGTGCATGCAACTCAACACAACACATAATGGTTGTTGGTCGATCCTCTCAGCCTCAGGACCAAGATTTTACCGAATCCCCTCTCTACAATTTCCATTGAAATGAATCTCTAGAATAATCAGCTTTTTCTACCGCAAGTCAATTAGACAGAAGAAGGATTTTTTTCAGACAATATCCAGACTGGGAAAAACTTCCCGACATGATCATGCAAAGATTTAATTACGCAGGTGCAAGCATGAATAGACAATTCTATGCAATAGGAGGATATTACCATTCCCATGGAGGTTTTCTCAAGATTCATCTTTCCGTAGAGAGATTCGATGCCTAGACCAGTCAATGGACGTTATTGCCCAATTTTTGTGCAAATGAGTTGAGATATGTGGAGGATTCAACCATTATAGAATCTGATTTTTTTGTTGTGGAGAATAAGAGGCCTTTTGCGGTGCAAGCTGAGTCAAACGAGGTAATGAAGTGGGATGTTTTAAAGGGGGAATGGAAGCATGCGGGATATGTTGCAGGCATTTGTGGGATGTGTGAATATGTGACTAATTACAAATGTAGTGTGCTATTGGTTTTGGTAAATTTTTTGATTAAATGTGTATATTTTTATTGATGGCTTTCTACAAATTTTAAGACTATTCATTTTGATTTGTTGAAATATTGGATGAATAGCAAAGAAGATTGTAGTAGATGACTTATATTTCGTTATCAGACTATAAAAAAGATAGGTATTCAACTAGCCTTACTTGTTTTGGAATCTACAAGATTTGAGGAATGAAATTAACCCTTGCATGTGAGGATCGATTAGAGGGAACAAGTGATCTTAAAATTTTCCACTCTCAATTCATAAACCATGGTTGCATGCTTAATTGCATGCCTCCTCTTTGTTCCCAAGTTTATACATATAGCATTCGTTTGAATGTTTCTAATTTGAGTGGATGTTTTGTAAAATCCTTTCTAATAAATTATAAAGTTCTACCACTAAATCATTGTATTCCATGAAATAACAACCAATTTTATATATATATATATATATATATATATATCACATTTGAATTCTAACTATAATTTCCTATCGGTTTATCCATTGAACCTCCTTAGCTGTAAGTGCTAGTAATCTAATGACCTATCATCTATCAATTTTACTTTTTCAAAAAGCTTTTGAGTTTATGAATTTTGATTTTGCAAAAATCCAACAAAATAAAGAAAATTTTAATTTTGCTCGTCCTCATTGCTTATAAAACTAGCACTTGCACCAAAAAGAGGTGCAAGGGTTATGCCGATAGAAAATTATATTTAAGTTTGTAAGGATACATTCTTTATTATCTATAGAATGTTGTAGTACAAATGTATAGAGATACATATATACTTTTTTGAAACAGTTTTATATTAGAAATTTACTTCTCAATTACATAGTGCCCAAATTTTATTCATCTTCACATTTGAGAATAAAGGTTTCTTAATTAATAAAATAAGAATCTAGAAACTTATACTAAATTATAATAATTTTTTTTTTTTGTAATATCTTACTATGATATATTAACATACCTAACAATCAATCTGAAATAACATTCCATATTGCTTGTAATTTACAACTATCTAAATATTCAAGAGACATGACCAATGAAATCATGATGTTCATAGATACAAAAATAATAATTTGTTTCAAGACTTTCAATTGGAAAATGAATTTGAGAAGCATT
This sequence comes from Thuja plicata, assembly GCA_018584345.1. Classification (NCBI taxonomy): domain Eukaryota; kingdom Viridiplantae; phylum Streptophyta; class Pinopsida; order Cupressales; family Cupressaceae; genus Thuja; species Thuja plicata. Next base: position 1,345,151 of record MU224129.1, on the reverse strand, counting down.
TAAAACGTTCATTAGAAAAAACAAATATTCAAAAGCAAGCTTATTTTAAAAAAATAGATTCGTCACAAATATAAGTGAGAAAAAACTTCATAATCAATTGAAATATTGGCACAAGTAAATAAAAATTATTAAATTTCAAATTAGCCAAACATTTTTGAAGAGAGATTTGTTTCAAATGACAACCGAAAAATGTTGGAAACAAGCTCAAATGGTTTGTGACAATGTGATCCCTAAAGCATGAGGCTTAAAGAAATCTAATTTTGACATCACGATTTATGATTATTATATATAATATATTCTTTTTATTTTTAAAGTATGTCTTATTTCATTGAGATATTCTTTAAAAATGTACAGTTTTTAAGTTTAAGTAGAAGGCAAAAACTTAAAAAGAAGTAAAAAGGAACAAGAAATCACTAGTTCTATAAAGGAAATCAAGGTAATGTCAATAGTTTTTTTTTTTTTTAAATTCATAAGAGGCTGAGGCCGAGCTAGATATATTAATAAGTAAAATAAAACAAAACATACAGGTCTAAGAGCCTTAACCAGAAACTATAAACTGAAAGATCTAAGTACAAAATGAGCAGTAGATGCTCCCAACTGCTATGCCAACCCAATAACACTTTTGAATTTCTAATGCAAAAAGCTACATAGGCCAATTGATATCTTTCACAAAATACTCCAAGGGTACTTAGCTCAGAGCATTAATCTGAGGCCGAGGTGGAGTCATTTTCAGAGCTCCATGCAGAATTTTCATTCTCTGATCCTTTTAGCTGTTCTGAGAGTTGCTCGTTGTCCTCGTCCTGCTCCTCCACATCCTCATCATTTGCTTGTTCTTCATCTTCAGCCTCATCTGACTCTCCATCCCCTGCACCCACTTCCTCATCCTTATCTATTCCTTCCTCATCCTCATCCTCATCCTCATCCTCTTCATCTGCATCATCATCTTCATTGTCGGATGAGTCTTTGTTGCCCAATCTATCTACCTTTTCATCATATTTGTACTAGTACACCCAGTCGAGATCTTCATCAAAATTAACTCCAAAGGGAGCATTCAATCCATTTTCGATGCCTAGGAATTTAGTGAGGAACTCAATGCCCCTTTTCATCATGCACCCCCAGATTTGGTGGTCTTCCCATTCCCAGCCCCAGAGGATGGACAATCTCCTTGGAGGCCCACCATAAATGTTCCTTCGCAGGCTAGACCCAAATCCTGGGAATGGGTCCCCAACAAACATGACTATGGCTAGGTCCCATGGCAGTAGAGTGGTGAGATCAGTGTCTATGTTTACAATTGTCTCATGGAGGCCCACAAGATATTCCTTTGCAAAAAGGCGACTGCATATTTCATCAGCTAGGATTTTTCTGGTTCTAGCCACGAGAATTCTTGCCAAAAAGCCCAAATTAACTCATAATCTATGGTTTATGCTGAGAAAGTTGAAGCCTAGCACTTTCCTTACCACATGAAGCACTGGTCTGTGTTGGAACTTGCATACTTATTTCAGCTGTGTGGTGTCGATAGGGCTATCAAAGGCAACCTGCTCCAGTTCTGAGCATAGCTTGATCGGGGTGTCCATGGTTGGTTAACTTTGACTGGAACTGGTCTTTGCTTAAGCCAATCTAACTTTTATTGAATCAAAATGTGAAGCCTTCGCTAGCAAGTATTAAGAAATCCAGCCTCTAAACTTTCGCACCAACCAACACCAAGCCACTTCATGAATCCCACTTGCAGATTTAAGATCACATCTCCGCAAAACTCTGGCAACTTGCTATCCATCATTTCCCAGTTTCGCATCCCCAAGGAGTCTGAGATTTGGCTATTTCCTTATTTGGATCTTACTAAAATTGACCTCCTCTAATAAAGAGGCTTTGAGTTGTTTGCCAAAATAGGTAATTCTGTTCCGCTAAAGAAGGGATTTTGAATTGGCCTGTTTAGATGACAGAGTAAGGTAGTACTTTGTGTCAGAGGAGAAGTGATGGTGCCGTGTGGAGAAGAAATCCCATCATTCCTTTCAGGTGTATCATAAATAACGGGAAGGGTATTATGCCCGCCAAATTGTTTTTTAATTTGATGTGACTGGTTGAGAGCATTGTAAACTCAACAACTTGAAGTCGATTTCACTAGCTAGCATCTAAGTGTCTGCAACAAAAGATGTGCATACTATTACTTCTGCCACTTGCACAAGATTGTCAGTGCTAAGAGAGATTCTGGTAGCCGCCGAATTGGCCAGCTCATCCACCAAGACGTTACCTTCACAATAGATGTGGTTGACCGTTACTAATTCAAATTTGTCTGTCAAGTTTAGAATATTCTCCAGCAATGCTTGCAGTCTCTAATTTGGAGTGATTCTGGCTCTTTTTGCATTCAACACAATCATGGAGTCACCTTCAATTTCCAATTTGCCCAATCTCAGTTCTTGAGAAATTGAGAGACCGTAAGAGGGCCTTGAATTCAGCCATGTTATTAGTATCAATTCCAGAGGTATAGCAATTTTGGCTATCACCTTACCCTAACTGGAGTGAATTATACAACCTGCCCTTGAAGGACCAGGATTGCCTCTGGAGGCTCCATCAAAATTTAACTTAAACCAACCATGTGCAGGGGCCGACCATTGACAATTGGCTCTGAGAATTGTGTTTGCTTTAATACCTCTGCCTATGATGGGAGGAGCTTTGAGACCAAACCAACCTTTGAGCATTATGTCATCCCAACTTGTGTAGTATTTGTGTTGTGCATTGAGGGTGTGAGTGCGAGAGTTCACGAGTTCAACAATGGCTGCCTCCATTTTATTTATCACCGAAGCTTTGTTCAATTTTTTCCCTTGAAATAATCTTCAATTCCTTTCTTTCCAAATTTCCAAGATCAAAATTGAAGGCGAGATGATCCATAAATTTTCAAAAAGGCAATCTTTAAACATCAAAGGCCATGATTGAAAGAGGGATAGTATATCATTATGTAAAGCAGAAATCCACCCTAGTTTGGCACACAACTATTGTCAGCATTTTGAAGAAAAGGGGCGGGATAGGAGCAGATGATTGATGTCTTCCTCATTGTGAAGACACATAGTGCAAATTGAGGGTCCATCGTACCCGATTTTCCTAAACCAGTCTACGGTAATAATTCTTCCTTGAGTGGTCGCCCAAGAGAAAAGTCCTTCCTTTGGTAAGCACATCTTGTTCGAGCACAAATGAGTTGGCAGCTAAGACTTGGGTTGTGCTTGATCTCCTGAGATTATTTTATAGCCATCCTTCACATTATATTCGCCTGATTTGGATCCATTCCATATTAGTTCATCTTTTCCCTAATTAATAAAAAAGAATCTGTTCTGGAGAATAGATTCGATTTGCTCCAAATCCAAGGGATCTAAATTTTGCTCTGCGAATTGTTTCCATTGCCATGAGCTTGCTTGATAGTTCAAAGAAGAAGGGGAAATATAGTCTTTAATTCGTGATCCCCACTTATCTAAACAAAGTTTACTAATTCTGTCAGAACCTAGTAGGCTGTTGATGCTTGGGTATCCCCCCCCAAGAATCCTCCCAGAATAGAGCTCTACTTCCATCTTTGATGTTCCAGGTGATGTGTTCTTCTATAATAGCTCGGTAATTTGGTGTAAAGTTCCAAATTCTGGACCCCCTCAGGAAGTCATTCACTCTTAATACTTCTTCCTCATTAAGGTTGGGAAAATATTTGCCTTGGATGATTCTAACCCATTTGAGATTTGAATCTCTATGTATTTTCCAAAATAATTTTGCCCCAAGGGCTTGATTTTGTGAGAGTTGATTCTTGATCCCTGCCCCACCAGAAACTATTGGTTTGCATATAGTATCCCATGCAATAAGAGCAAATTTATTTTTTGTATATGTGCCTTGCCAAAAGAATTTTCTAAGCTTCTTCACTATATCCATATAACTGACCATTGGTAGTGAAATGCAGGACATAAGGTAAATAGGAATAGCTACAAACGTGGCTTTGATCATGATGATTCTGCCTGCCCAGGATAACCATTTGGATTTCCAGGAATCCATCTTCCTATCTATTCTTTCTCCAATGGATTTCCAAGCTACAGTTGATCTCAGAGCTTTATCAATTGGGATTCCTAGATGAGTGCAAGTGAGGGAACCAACCTTAAATCCCAGAGTTTTAACAATCTGAAGTTGATTTTTCATTTTGGTATGGAAGAAGAATATCTGAGATTTGTCTGTGTTTACCGCTTGGTCGGAGGCTAGAGCATAGAGATCTAAGATCTTCTTAAATCTAGCAGCTTCCACTTGTGTACCCTTCCCAGAAAGCATTGTGTCATCAACAAATTGCTGATGAGTGACTACAGAAATAGAAGATGTGATCTCCACTCCATTTAGGTACCCTTGAGCATGTTGACGAGTAAGACTGCAACCTAAAGACTCTACCATGATAATGAACCAAAAAGGGGATAAGGGATCACCTTGTCTAATCTCATTTGAGCCACCAAAGTAGCCGTGAGGAGATCCATTGATGAGGATAGAGAATTTAGGAGTTGAAATGCAGTACAATATTAGGTTTATCCAGGCATTTGAGAAGCCAAATTTTTCCATGCATTTAGAAAGAAATCTCCAGTCCACCTTATCATAGGCCTTTTTAGTATCTAGTTTTATAATTAGACTGGGTTGTTTGTTCGTTTGTATAGAATGAATTGCTTCCCGAGCAATGATTATGCCATCTAGAATTGATCTCCCTGGCACGAACTAGTTTTCTCTTCCCCAATGATCTTTCCCAAAGTCTTTTTGAGTCTATTGGCTAATGCCTTTGAAAGCAGTTAGTAAATTGTATTGCAGAGTGCAATCGGTCTGAATTCATCCATGTTGTTGGCATTTTCATTTTTTGGAACAAGGGCAATGAAAGTGTTATTAGTTTCAGTCAAGAATCTACCTGAGGATTGGGCAACCTCCAATACCATTGTGAGATCTTTTCCCATTGTGGACCAACAATGAAGGAAAAAGCTTGGGGGGAACCCATTTGGACCTGGAGCTTTGTCAAGAGCCATCTGACTGAGAGTCTTGAAAATTTCCTCCTCGGTGAATTTCGCCATGAGGAGTTGATTGTCCTCTTGAGATATTAGTTTAGGGATGTCTTCCAGCATGGCATTCTAAGCTTGAAGATGCGAACCTTTAGGATTGTTTAACGAATTTGTTAAGAAGTTGACCTGAATCTCCTTCTGATCTTGAAGTGTGACCCCATTGGCATTAGTAATGTGATGAATTCTGTTGAAACTTCTTCGTTGCTTAGTGTTGTTATGAAAGAATTTAGTGTTTTTGTCCCGTGCTTCCAGCCAAGTCTCTTTGGATTTTTGTCTCCAAAAGATCTCTTCTTTTGCTAGGATGTCTTCTTGTTCTCTGAGGAGGAGTTTCTCTAAATCATATCGTTCATGATTCATGCCTTGATGTAGGATGCTTTCATTCAGATCCTTGAGCTTTTGTTCTATTTCCAATTTGGAAGAGAAGATGTTTTTGGAGTGATTTTTGTTCCAAATAATGAGATTTTGTTTGACAAATTTAAGCTTTGAAACAAAGTAGAACATTTTTTACCTCTTCACCCGACAATCTTTCCACCATTCCTCTATAAATTTGGAAAAATCTTTAAAATTAAATAACCAAACAAATATTAAAGGATGTGAATACAAAATATTAAAACTGAAATATAGATTGTCAAATTTGTTTAGAAGAAGAGTCTAGTTGTTATTGAAATCATTTTAAACACTTAAAATGGAATAAATATGTTTTACAAAATCTTTGTAGAACAAGATATGAAAAAGTTCAACAAAAAGATCCAACAAAACAATTTTTGTCTTAACGGGGAGAAGTTATATGGAAATTCTATGATTGATCTTCATTTACTCTGCAATCATTCCGGACAACTCATACTGCATTAAATAAAACTGCAAATAACATCAGAAAATCATTGATCGGCGAGCGGTTTTCAGCGTGAGTAATCAAGAATTTCAAGAAAATTTTAATTTTGCTCGTCCTCATTGCTTATAAAATCAAGAAAATCAAACCGAGAAAATCAAGAAAATCAAAGTTTAGCTCGTCCTCATTGCTTATAAAACAGGACACGAAGACCAAATTATGAAACGAGACATGGCAAGAGACTGCAAAATATTTGTTCATTTAGCTTAACAGTGCTAAGATGGACAAAATAGTTGAAGATACTATTTTCGAGTATTTGCCAAGAGCAAAGAAAATTGAAAACGAAGAAAAGGGTAATTTTAAGATTGTTCTACCATGCCCTGTAAAGCAGATGGGAGAATGTAAAGCGTTAGGAAGAGAGTTGAGAAGGTGCCCTGCAAGACCCACTTGTTTAAAATGCCATTCTGGAAATACAAAGTTCAGAACCTTCGCTAACAGCCAGTACAAATATTTGCAGGCAAGATATGCGTGCTTGGCATGCAATCAACATTTCATTTTTGGGAGAAAAAGGAACACAAAGCACCACAAACCCCAAAATGTTTCAGATGATCATGCAATGGGAGGGAAAGAAGGAAATTGGCCAATTGATCTCTTCAAGAAGGAAGAAAGTGGTGATTTGAGGCAGCACACCCCTGCAGGAAAAAAGTACACAAAGCTCAATAATCCCCAAAATGATCACGCAATGGGAGGGAAAGAAGGAAATTGCTCAATTGATCTCTTCAAGAAGGAAAAAAGTGGTGAATTGATGCAGCACACCCCTGAGATGGATTTGCAGTTACGTCTCTAGCAGCCCAAGATTTCGGTTACAAATGAAAAAAAATGAGTGTCTAAGAGGTAGCTGGATAGTTGTGGTTTCATTCTCTCGGAAAATAGTACTGTAGATTTGTATTTCATTCAATTGAGAAATAAAATGTCAGATTATACACTGTACTTCATTAAATTCAAATAGGGTTTGGATATGGCCAGTTTAACTTCTTGTACTTCATTCAATTCAAATTATAGATTGCAATTCAGTGTCTGCAGTTAGTTATTGGATTTGCTCAATTTAACTTTATTTAGCAGATATTTAAATGTTTTATTTGGTTTATGGAATTGTTTTCTTTATCTTAATGATATTCAATTCTGTAAATTGTGAAATCTTAATAATAAAATGTTGATTCAAAAAATTAGTGGGTGTAGTTGAGATTTTTCAAGATTTGTATAAAAAAAGTTGGGTTGAAGTGTTTTTTTGTCTGCAACTGTAATTTTATTAACAGCAATTTTGGAAATTACATATAACACTGGACTAGAATCCAAACAGCAAATAACAAAGTATCAGATACAGATTCCATAACCAAAAAACCCAACGATAAGAAAGATACCAGCTGATACAACTGTCTTGAAACAAAACCTACTCAAAAAAACCCATCTCAGAGCAAAGTTTGGGTCAAGAACAAGCAAAAACAACAGAGAGAATGATAGAGAGGACGGCCAGAGCAGGGCAGAACAAAATTAGGGTCCAAGATGCCTCATGAGGCAAAACCAGAAATCTAACAAACAACCAAAGATAAAGAAGCATATTGGAGAAAAGAGAAGCCAATAAGGAAGTGGATATTTAGAACTCACTCCCAAGAGCTAGGTCCTTCCTTCGGAAGGACAGGTTGCAGGGGTTCCATGGGCTCATCCTCTGAATGCACCGGGTGGCCAAAAAATTCATGCAGCCCAATAAATGTGTCAATGGTGGAATTGAGTATAGTTGGCTCCACTGTAACTATAAAATCATAGAACCTGAGCAGAGTATCATCATATTCGTTGCATATAATACCTGCCTTTAGAAACAAAAGCTCACCCTAAAAACCATCAGTAGCCAAGTCTGAAAACTCCATAAAACCACCAATAGGAAATTCTCCCAACGCTAGAGTAAAACTCTAGTTCTTTATAAATCTTGATAGAATAAATTAACAAATCTGTCTTTCAAACAATTAGCGAAATAAAAATAATAAATCATTTTTAAAAACAATGCTTCTGTATTGCTTTAAATGCTTTTAAATCTTGGAAAAAGCAGAATACATTTGTATCAGACTTGCTCTAAAATTTGGTCAAATCACCTCTAAAATTTTGGAACCATCCTATACATATTCTGCAAAAAGAAAATACCCTACACCAAACTTTCTCACAAGCTATTTTTGAAGCTTTGTTCCCTAAAATCTTGCAGTCATTCTATTTATTGAAACATATTATCCTCCAGATGTATTGTCAGGGCAACCTGTAATATTTTAAGATTTGATCCATAAAAAATAAAACTCTTTAAAACTTTTACTCTTTAACAAAACCGATGGCTTTTAAATCAAACTGGTTATTAAGAAATATTATAGTCTTTCACCCAAATGAATTTTAGTTGAAATATGATCAAGAAATTTATCATATTTGCAAATTAAATTAACATCAATCTAGTCTTGTTTTAAGAAAACCGATCACTTAACCTTCCAAATTTGATAACAATTGTAATTCAATAAAAATCGGTTACTTTAGTAATACTTTGGTTTGCCATTCTATATTTACTTTTTAACAAAACGGTTCCTTTCAAAATGGACTATGAACCAATTTAGAGGATGAATTAATTTTCTTTAATAAAGTCAAACAAATTGGTCTTTAAAGAAACCGATTACAACTATTTTAAAAGCTTAATATAATATCAAAGAAATGATAATGTTTTCTGCAAGTTTTTCAAACCTTCTTAAAACCTATTTTCTTCAATAACATCAAAATCTTTTTAACTATGTATTGTTAGCACTGTGTTCACACCAATTTTGAACCGATTTTAATAAAATCCAAAACAATAAATAATGATTTTGCATTTTCTTTGCAAGTAATGGTTACTTCATTGTTGAATTGATTAATTTACTAACACAACTAATGCAAGTTGGCTACCAAACTAATTATCTATTCTCATTTGTTCTTGTATTAACAAATAGACATAGCTTCTTAACTATTAAATATATTGTTGTTCATAGTTTAATCAAACCTGTGAAAGTAACACTGTCATACATAACTGATTCTGAGTTCCCACTGATACTGAATTCCTGTAGTTGTTCACTATCAAAACATAGTTCCTATTGTCCGGATGACAGGAAGTGAAGATCTTGACTTGAGACAATTCATTAAGACCATTACTTGTAAGTTGATTAATTGATAAACACCATATGCCCATATTCCAATATGTTCTACAATTCTCAATATATTGTGCAACCTTAACCAACTGTGCCAAAGTCAACACTTTCTTGGTGTCGATATTTGGTTTTTTTCAAAATTATAATGACTGAAAGAATTCAAATCATTTTTGTTATTATATAAATATAAAAAATAAACATATTTTACCGAACAAAAAAATAATGTAAATTTTCATGGATGTCCATTTCCATAAAATTTCTTTATAAATGATACCCTATAAAATATGTCAAATGCAATATGATTCACTCTATAATCATATAATTTATTTAAGAGGCATGATATATTTTACTAATTAAATTGAAATAATACATATTAAATAAATAAGAGGTGGAAGCAAAATAAGAAGCATTTTTAGAAGTTAAAAAGGAAGCCAAACTAGAATCAAACTTGGAAGCAAAACTTGGCATTATCTAGGAAGTAAAAATAGAAGCAAATTTAGAAGCAACAAAAGATACAATAATAGAAACAAGAAAAGATGCAAAATGGGAGCAAATATAGATGCAACAAGAAAAGTTATATTGGAAGAAAAAGTGGAAGAAAAACCAAAAGAAAAATTGGAAGTAAACCTGGAAGCAACACAAGAAGAAAAAATGGAAGCCAAACTGGAAGCAAAATTGATTCCAAATAAAAAATTGGGAGAAAAACCGGAAGCCAAACTCAAAACAAACTTGGAAGCAACACTATAAGTAAATCCGGAAGCAAAGCGACAAGAAACACAAGAAGAAAAATCAGAAGGTGCACTAGAAGAAACAAAAGAAGCAAAACATGAAGAAAAAATAGAAACAAAACTGAAAGCAAGCAAAGAAGAAAAACTAGAAGAAAAATGACAACCAAAATCGGAAGCAAACAAGGAAAAAAATCAGAAGTAAAATTGGAAGCAACACAAGAAGCAAAATGGGAATCTATACTGGAAGAAACAAATGACATTATAATAGAAGCCATTAAACTGGAAGCAACAAAGGATGTTATAATGGAAGCCAAACTGGAAGCAACAAAAGAAGATAAATTAAAAGCCAAATCAGAAGCCCAATTGAAAGTAAATTAAGAAGCAAAGTTGAAAGCAAAAAAATAAGAAAAATTAGAAGTTAGACCTGATGCAATACCTGATGCCATATACGGAGTAATACTCACCATCCTTTTCTGGTGCCAAAAGGGACGCTATATCTATGTTAGCGCTACTATCAGAATTAAATACGATTCAAAAGGTGGCACAAAATGCATTGTAAAATGCGGCACACAAAGCAGCAAATAATTGGGTGCCAATTTGGGTGCCAAGTGAAGAGCTCATTTTAGCAAAGAAAAACACTAAAAATTTGGCACTATTTTAGGTGCTAATCACATGTTCTATTGTAGTGGGAGTGTTTACAATTACATGGTACATTGGTGCCAAAAAGAAGTCTAAAAAATGGGTGTAGTTCCCTCTTTTATCACGCATCCTTATCTTATATGTTCATTCATATATTGGAGCCAATGTTCTATTCTCTCAAGCTTGTTGGTCTCAAATGTTCCACGATATTTTGCTAGAAGAAGATGACACAAGTAGGTTGTGAACTTAAATGTCTTAGAGGAACCTCTTTTAATCATTACAAATTGATTGTGCATGTATTGAACAATGTGCTCAACAAAACACACACACACACACACACACACACACACATATATATAGCTGGTTGAGAAATACAATGGATATTAAATATCATTTGAAGAAGGCTTGCACCCACTTCCCTATTACTTTCCAATCTGAGGTAAAATGTTAGGAGTGCAATGGTATACTGAACCCAAGACATAAAAATATCAACATAATAAGGAGGCTTATGATTGTGATCCAATTTGACACAATCCACTATTATACCTCTAATAAATTTATCTTTGTCATTTTCACTGACTCTTTCATAACCCTCTACAAGTGTTTGTAGGTCAATGTGGACATTTGAGTTTTCTGCTCCAAGCCCTAAGTCCAACAAACTTTTAAATTATTTCTTGGTGATAGATAAAATTTCCTTTTGGGTATTGTTATTAACAAATTCTCTTATAATTTCATCATAATTTTGGGAGCATACAATCACAATTTATGGGCAAGGGAAAACTTCAGGTGACATCACGAGTCCCAATCGAACATCCCATGATGCAATTTTATTTGTCTGTGCTCCTAAAGATTTGTTAAAAATAAAAAATTGTGCCATGTTAGCGGTAGTTGTTGACTTATCCTGTAATGAAAATCTAATTTGTGTTGTTCTCTTACCATGGAGCATAGGATCATAAATACCATGGTATTCATAAGTGAAATACGGGGTTTTCACTAGTTCGGTAAAGTATATATTTTCTTTCATTGTGCTTTTCTTTTTGCCCATTACTGGTAATGGTGAAAAGATGGTGATACACAAGCTCAAAATTGTAAACTTTAACCCCTATTTTAACAATAAAATTATAAGTGTTTTCTATTTTACCCATAATTTTATTCTTAAATTTGCAGTGATGAATAGAAAGGATGGCGCAGACGGACTATATTGCATCCCTAAATCTTGTCATGCCCAAAAATTCGTGCCAAAAAAATGCATCAACTTTTTTTTTTTTTTAATGGAATTAAAGTCAAGAGGGTCCAAGGGGAATCATGACTAAGTGTCAACCTCCCTTAACCCAAGGTCATCCTCTGAAGTTAAAGATGCACAAGGTGTCATTTAATTACATATTTAACTAGAGTTAAATTAAGGCCAATGTTCAAGACTAAGCAAGGTGAGGTTATAGAAATTAGCAAGTCATCTCCCTTAATATTTTAATAGAGTTTGATGATGTGGAGAGAGAGACTCCCTATACTTAGTTTCCAGGGACGTTCGAAAGATCTGGTAGGTTGATAGCTAAAGGATTCTTTGTTTAAAAATAACCCCCTAGGGTAAGCTACTTTCATAATATTATTTTTATAATGGTCACTATACTGGCCACATATATTGACCACATAAAAATAAAATTATAAGTCCCTAAGTTTTATTTAAATAATTTACTTAATTATGTAACAACGAAATTCCCTATTGGGTTTCGATCGTGTGATACTCCTATTGGGGTTCGGTTTCAAAGCTAGGTTTATCTTAAAAATAACCCCTACAATAAAGATAGTTAAAAGATTATGAATAAAGTTCTAAGTCCATTAATTTAAATGTCATCAACATAACCGATTTCAGATTTCTAATAAAAATTGGCTAGCTAAATTAAATAATACTTAAAGATCAAATTTCCACTATAATTTTATGGGATCTAATTTGGCATTGATTATAATATATTAAAAAAAAGGAAACCACTACTATTAAATCCTTAAAATATACATGCCTAATAAAATATTAACTTCATGAGAAAACCCTCTTAAAACAATAAATACAGTAAATTAGAAAAGCCCCTTTTTGAAAATAATAAGGGTAAAGTTTCCCACTCAAAGGCTCTTTCATTTCCTCTCAATTTTGAAATCCTAACCCTAATTTCAAAATTAGGGTTAGGGTTCCAAAATGAGATATCTAAATTACATTCTTTTTTTTTTAGACCATTTCTTTTCTTCTCTCATCAAACCCTAAAATCTTTTCTTTGTTTTCTTTTTGTGTGTTGCAGGTTTAACAATGGAGGATGGGTGAAGCCATATGATATCTCATATATATATATATGTGTGTGTGTGTGTGTGTGTGTGTGTGTGTTAAACCCTAAATCTAAATTTCAAATCGCATGCGGTCTGTTCTAAATCTGCAAGGGAGGCGTGTTTATATAATGGCGGCGACATTTTTTTGTCGCAGTGTATGTGATAAAGGGTGGGGCGCGGCTTGGCCGACCTTGTGGTGGCGCCACCCCACAGCCCACAACAGTCGACGGCACTGCCGCCGCTGTGGTGGCAGCTATGGTGGCTGCGCCCAACACAGGGCTGCCCTCTTTTCACTAAGGGGCCGCGGGGTTTGGGGTGGCTTCGGCCGCCCCTCCCCATTCGCTTTTTTTTTATTAATTTTTTTTTTATAATGTGTAAAAATCGTACGCTGTGTTTTTATTATTTCAATTTATTTTGAAATTCAAATATATATATATATTTCTAAAAAAAAGGGCAAAGAAAATAGATTTACATTGAGATTTAATTATATATATATGAAATTTGCATTTACTGTTATAATCTATTTTTTTATGCATAACTAAATACAGAAAATATAAACAAATTTAATAAAGAAAGTTGTTTATATATATATATATATATAATTTCTTTTCCTATCATTTGTTTTGAAAACATAACAGCAATAGAAAATAAACATTATGGATATGGATTTAATATACATTCCAAAGTAAACACATTTCTTTTATATTAACTAAGTTGAAATATATGAAAATGGTTTGAAAGGTACATATATATTATTGATAGAAATTTATTTTTCCTAACTTTCAGATTTTCTATTCTAAAGTAAATAAATCAATCTTTTGAAGGAATGCAGTTTCATATTTATGCATAAGCATTTCTAATGGAACTTTTTGTCCTATAAGAAAGGAGCTTAAATAAAAGTATAAAAATTTATACAAGTAAGCTATATACAAACTTCTAATTTTTTTATTATAGGAAGTTAAAATAGTTTCAAGCTAAGGATTTTCAAATACATTTTTTTTTTAAAGCTATCTAAAATCCTTTTTGTTACATTCTCAATAATGCAACTTTCATATATATAGGACTCCTACCAAGAAGGTGCTATGTAAATTTCAGTCTTAAAGACTTATTACAATATCTTTTCTTTACTAAATACATTGCTAACAAATGCCTCATTGCCTTTACAAAATCATGTTGATGATGTACATAAAACTAATATAATTTCTTTTCTTTCATGATCATTCCAACCTCCATGCAACTCCAATCTTCACAAATCTACAAATAAGAGCAAACCAAGGGGAAAAACTAGAAACTATGGGACTACTCTCCACCCAACCTAGGCCTCTTATGAGGCCACCCCCGAGCTTGGGAAACCAAACAAAGGTGGGTGACATTCAAACAACAAACAATAACAAAAGAACATGAAGATTTTACATTAAACTCCCATTCCATAAGCTTTCACAAAGGATCACTCAAAGATCCTACATGGGGTGAAGTGGACCAAGTACCCAAGGGAGAAGGCCATACCCAAACTTAAAAATCTCAGCCTTCACATGGTTGTCCAAACACTTACTTTCACATTTTCAACTAAAATAATTTCATACCCTTATGACCCCCAAATGAAGCAATAATGAGGGAGGCTTCATGGAGCCCGTACTCCATGCTTTTTCCCTCTCCTCCTTGAGGAGAGACTCTACACCAAGGGCTATCATAACTCCTCCACCCCCAAGACTACTCTTCCCTAGAATCCAAGCTTAAGGAAGATAGTTGTAGAAGAGCTCAATTTTTAGCCAATTCCCTCCTTCCAAGATCACCAACTCTAGCTATGTCTCTAAGTTAGAGAGTGGGTGTTCAAACTCTCCCACATGGAGAGATCTCACTAAAAGGCCACTAAAAGCTCATGGGGAGAAGAAAAGTCCTCTAATTGGTCCCTCTTCCCTAAACTCTTACACCTTACCAAAAATGGATCTAAAGAGGGAAGCTTCTAAAAGGTGAATTATGTCTTAAC
>MU224129.1:1289846-1301214 GCA_018584345.1 Thuja plicata | reverse complement strand
CACATTTCTTGGGATTAAGGGATATCCCGAACTCTCTACACCTTTCAAAAATCTGCCTTAGATGCTTTAAATGATCTTTTGCTTCCTTAGAAAAAATAGTGATGTCATCCAGGTAAACCAAAACAATTTTATACATTAACTTATCAAAAGCCATATCCATGGCTTTCTGAAAGGTTGCTCCGACATTGGACAAACCAAAGGGCATCTTTTTGTATGCCATAGTACCCCACTTGGTGGTAAAAGCTGTCTTGAACTGGTCCTCCTCCCTTACCAAGATCTGATTATAACCTGAATATCCGTCCAACAAGGAAAATCTTTCTGAACCTGAGACTACTTGAAGGATCTGCTCCATCGAAGGCAAAGGATGCCAGTCTTTCAATGAAGCTCTATTTAAGTCTCAAAAATTGACACATAACCTTATCTCCCCATTCTTTTTTCTAACTGGCACAAGGTTGGAGACCCAAGAAGTATGCTTAATAGGGAAAATAATGCTACTTTCAATCAGCTTATTCAGTTCCTTCTGCATAAGTGGCTCTAGCTTTGGATTCAAAGGCCTCTATTTTTGCCTTACTAGTTTAGCATCTGGTTCAAGTTCAATAGTGTGTTGATCAAGTTGGGGATCAAACCCCTTCAAATCACCATATTCCCATGCAAAGACATCATTGAATTCCTAAAAAAGTTGGATAAATGAATGCTGCTCTTCCGCTGTACATACCTTGCCCAACTTAAGCAACTTTCCTTTGAACACCTCAACTTCTTCATAGTGTTCCTGTTGAACCTGCATGCTAGCTTTTGACCTTCTAGTCTCATCATCGGTATCAAAAATGGACTCAAGGGTAACCAAACCTTTTGGCACCTTATTATTTTTAAGCTGGATGATTTGGCCATCATATTGATATTGAAACTTCTCCTGATTGGCATATGAGAATTCAGCTTCCTCTCTTAGGAAGTTGACTATTTTCTGGTCATTCTCAAAGACCTGCCAATGTGTATTATTATCAGGTACAGCAGGTCTGATAACAACCTTGACATGCTGGTTGGTTCTTCCGCTACTAATCTCTTTTGGAATATCAAATTCAGCACCAATAACAACCAGTCTGTCAGCATGTTTATTCTGATTTCTGGGTATAGACACTAGATTAAATGCATCAAAGCCTTCTATTAGATCCCATACCCTGTGTTTGTAAGACTTCAGCAACTCATTCTTGGTGAGATTGATGCTTCTCACTTGATTAACTATTAATTTGCTGTCACCATGAACCTTTAAACAGCTAATACCTCTTCTCCTTGCCCATTCCAATCCATGAATAAGAGCCTCATACTCAGCAGTATTATTGGAGCAACTGAAATAGAAATGAAAAGATGAAAAATACCTGTCTTTCTTTGGAGAAACTAGCATGCAACCGCCACCAGCCCCAACTTTATTCCTTGCACCATCAAAATATAGCTCCCAAACTTCGTTATCTTGCTGTCCAAACTATTTTTCTGCACTTTTTTCTAGATTGGGAATGAAGGAATCAGCTTCCTGTACTAAATACATGCCTAAACCAACATGTCCTATATTTTCACATGGACTTTGAGTTTGATCTTGGAAGGCCCATTCATCAAGAAGAATATCTGGTATTTCTTCGGTTTGAGTGTTACCTTCTCGAACTTCAGGTTGTTCCTCTTGTTCACTCACAAGCAAGTTGGCATTTATGGGGCTTTGAGAATAAGGCTCAATGTGAGCTTTGGCTATAGGCTCTAATCTTATAGTAACTTTGGTGCCATACCTGGTTCTAAACAACATGTGAGACCAATCAGAAGACAAATAACTCCCAATCTTGGTTGTAAAATCCCTTGATAAGCATATTGCAAAGTATGGAGGCAATTCTATGACGTAAATGTCTTGTGGGATAGAGAAGTTTGGGCAAGCCTGCAGAGTTAAGCTCAGATTTTTAATGACACCTATGGTATTAACAGCAGTACCATCTAATTTCACAACTCCCTTTTCAAGTGGCTCATACTTGATTCCTAACTTGTCCATGATCTGTTTGGGCATCACCGAGCTGCTAGCACCTGAGTCAATCATGCAGTTATGTACTAGGTGGTCTCCTATGATCAAGGATATGTAAAATGGTGGGGGTTTAACTGCTGGAACTTGCTATTCTTTCTCTTTTATAACAGCATTAGTCATTACAAATTTAGTTTCTTCGCTTTCAGGTTTACTAGAAAGACTTAAACCTGATAAAGTTGTTTGCAGAAGGTCTTTTTGACCTGGAACCCCCAAAAAATCCCACATGGAAATAGACACATTTGTCTTCTTCATATGATCCAAAATATTAAAAGAAGTCATACCAACCTTAGATTGGGCCTTTGTAGTAGTAACGTCAACGTTAACACCAGCTGGTTGTATCAGAATTGTAGGTTGTTCCTTACTAGCTAAGGTCAAACTCTTTGGAAAAATCTACATACTCTCAGCATTAGATGAGCTTTTAGCTTGCTGACCACTTTCTATTGCTCTCTTTTTGCTTCTAGTATTGTTTGCAACAGAGAGAACAACCTGATTTGTGCCACACAAATCGTCACTCTGCCAATTCATTAGAGTGGTCTCAGGTGGTCTACCTTCATGCTGCTATAAAGTGGCTCCATCAGAACCTTCATCCTCTAAATTTGGAATACCTTGAACCATTAAGGCCTGATTTATGACCCCATTCATGCAAGTACTTTGATTATGCTACTGGTTACATAGAAAACACCACTCACAATCCTGAACTAGATTGTTTTGAGTAGGAACCAGCTCATTTGAGGTGCTATTAACATTGGGGTTATAAGGTTGATAAGGCCTTGTATTAAGATTTGGTCTTTGGCCTTGGTTATTGGGTTGATAAGGCGGTCTATTATTCTGATTTTGTTGATACTGTGATTGATAAGAGGGCTGGTAAGGCCTATATCCTTGACTTTGCTATTTTTTCATATTCATAATTTCATTACCAAAAGTTTGCAAAATACGCTTAATCTCTTGTAAATCTACAGATTGAGCTGGGAGGGCATTGCCTTGGGAATTAGGTTGCATATTGGGTGCTGGTAATGTTGGTGCTGCTGGAATAATAGCTAAGGGGGCTGCTTGCAAAGGTATCATTGACTAAACTATAGGTGCTATTGGAAATATTGGCATAGGTGGCCTTGGGGCAATTTTTCCAGCCTGTATAAGGTTGTTTTCCGCTCTAACTGCTACGTCATAAGCACCTGGGAGTGTAACAGCTTGCATAGATTGTATCATAACTGCTATATCACTATTAAAAGCCCTTAAATAATATAAGAAAGCGTGATCAGCAGAGGGTCTTACCGTTTGAGGGATTCTTTCCCATGTCTTTTGGAAGCGGAAGTTGAAATCTGTTACTTGTTCATGGGGGCCCTTTTGATAGTTGACAGTTGCTCTACCAAGGATAGATGGTCAGATTTGTCTTCAAAAAACTTGCAAAGTTCAATACCGAGTTGATCCCAATCAGTAATAGAACCCACCGGTAGCCTTCTGAACCACTGTAAAGCCTTTCCTTTGAGAGACGCGGCTAACAACCTGACAGCAACATTATCTTCTGTAACATGGTGAAGGGCACAAAGATTAGCCACATGCTTTATGTGTTCAACTGGGGTGGTTTGATCTTCACCCATAAAATATGGTAAACTTTTTAATGCAGCAACAGGAATGACATCGTTTTGAGCAAGATTCAGCGGGTTGCCTTGATTGAATGAAACAAAAGGCTGGTTCCGTTGTAGTGCCATTGGAATCTACAAAACTTGACTTCTTGGGGCAGTAAAAACTAGAACAACGGTATGCACTCTTGCTGCAGGAGGTGTAGACTTGGTTCCCCTTGTATCAACCAATGTCTCTTTTACCTTTTTAGCTTCTCTCCCTCTTCTTCTGGGTGGAGACAGTTGTAAATAGTCAAAAGATGAAGAGCTTCTCCTTGTTTGCACTCTTCTCATATGCTGTAATCTACTGGTTCTTCTATTCCAAAGCTCAGAGTCGCCAAGTGTGTAATTCTGAAACCTCTTCAAGGCTAAAAGTACTACTATACACACTAACAACAGCAAAAATATTGCAAAAGATGACTGGAAAAAATCAGTCACTCGTCCCACCGAGCGTGCCAAAAACCGTTGTCTCTCAAAATTGCACCTTGTTAAGTTCGCAGGAACTTAACCTTTTGGAGGAACATGGAAACATTCCAAGGCTGTGGGTAACCTATGGCTGGAATGAAGCTCTGGGTTCTAAGTCGGCTTCCCATCTGGTAAATCACTCTACACTACCTGAAACTGGTTCCTTTTGATGGAGAAAAGAGATAGAAGGAGAACAGAAAAATGAAAAAAATTATGTCCTAAGTGGTGATGCACCAGAAAAATATCTGAGAAATACACAAATAACTTGACACACAATGAAACAGTGACTTAATCTCTCTTACACAACCCCACTAAATCATAATATTTGCATAATCAATTTGTAAGAAGGCCAATAACGACAATCCCCTTAAAGGAGAAAGATTTCTCACAATTTTGGGGAAAATCTGACTTGAGCACAACTTAAAACCTGCAAACAAGCATGAAATACTGCATAAATGCACTAATATGTGATAAAAATTAAGGACAAAGAACATCACATAATTTTGTACCAATCACTAAGTACACAATAACAGACTAATAAGGGAAGGCATATGCTATCTTTCACAATCAAAGGTGTTACAAATCTGTATATTTCTCAAAAATGGGTTACAAAATCTCTTTGCCTCTGTCAAGAACTTAGAAAAAGTTATAATACCTCAAGCCAAAGGGAAGAAGAACTTGTAACAATGAGTCTTCAACTCATATTTATGCATTTTCAAAGCCAACTGCATTCTGAAAGCAATAACTTCTGGGTCAGATTTCACCTATACCGCCACCTTTTAGCCCTTCAAAAGTCTACAAAAATACAATTTGATGACCCAAAAGTCATACCCAAAAAATATCAACATAAATACTCCCTCATAGAAGCAGTCTTATCCCTTAAAAAGCCCATAAGGAGCTTTTGGAAAATAATAACTATCTGCTAACTTTAACAACTGCAACTTCTGATCTTTTAAAAATCTGATCTTTCCATCTGAAAAAATATCTGATTTCCAGCGTCTGAGAACAATCTGATATTTTTCTGTCTCTGAAAACTTCTAGGAATAAAACATGGATTTGCAATAAAAATATTAAAATTCCCCTTGAAATTTATCTCTGTGTATGTTTAAAAGCCTGTAAAAATCCTAGATTAATGCATATATTACCCAGAAATTAGCAGAAATCGGCAAGTAGCACCTTCTATTTGTTCTCAAAATCACATTTCTTACCCTTGACTGTCTTACTTTTGCATTCCTGTGAGTGAGCGATGAGTTTTCTTTAATCCTCATTTCATGTCTGTTGCCTACTCGCCATCCTTTTAAGCTCTGCTTTTGTCCTCCGCGCGAGTGAGCGATGCTACCTCCTCTTTCCTCAATCGCAAGCTCACGAGTTGATTCTTCATGTCACTTGAGTCTCAGTGACTGAGCGCCTATGCATCTTACCTCTCAGCTATTCCTTCATCGCACACTCGTTGACTGTTTAAACTAACCTTTGGATTCTGAGCGACTGAGCGACATCCATTTTCTTACTGCATACTCCATCTGGTCGTCTACTCGCGAGCCTTAAAATCTTACCTTACTCCTGACTGTGAGCACGTGACAATGTCTCCTCCTTCCTCAGTCGCATACTCGCGAGCTGATCTCCCTTTTTCTTTTCTTAACTGGCGACTGAGCGATGTCTTATGTTCTTTGCTAATTGCACACTCGCGGGTTCACTTCTGATCACTTGAAAACAGCAGCAAGTGAGCGACGTGTTGAATGGTTCCTTTGGTCGCTCAGTCGCAGACCTTTATGAACTTTTAAAAATTCTTGCGCGACAAAGTGATGCATCCCCTTTTTAGCTCGTCGCATACTCACGAGCTCTTATGAATTTTGAGTAATACTTGTGCGACTGAGCAATGAGATTTCATCCCAGTACTTTATGCCTTCGTCACGCAGTCGCGGGCTTATGACATTGACATAAAAACTTGACGTGGATATGCGACTGCTTTATTCTTTTACATGACTCGCTCAGTTGCTAGGCAGGATAGAGATAGCATGACTTAACAACGACTGCATGATGTACATATTTTTAACTCATCATCGGCTCGCTGACCTGAAACCTGACCTTGATAAGACATTGCGACTACGCGATTGCCTTTAAAACACTGAACCTGCTCACTCACGGATGGATCAAAAACAGACACAACCAGATCGCGATTACACGATGATCTCTCACTGACAGCTCATCGTGCACTCGCGCAACTTAAAGACACTCCAGAAATACTGACGCAACAGAGCAATTAGACTAAGACATAACTTCAAAAGGGATTTTGACCTCTTCTTGGTGCGACAAAACACAAAATTTAAACAAAGAAAGCCCGGGAAAAGCAAAGCCAAGAGATTCAAATAAAACTTAAGGCAGTGTTAACAAGTCTCATGTAATAATGTACTCTTTTTCTCTTTTCTCTATGCATATGAATGTGATCCAACAGAACTGAGAATTTACCTTAATCCATTCAAAACATAACAAATTCACCTGATTGATCTTGGTACCAAAAATTGGTAACACTTATCTTTTGGAGTCTTTCTCCTCTTGCATCGGTCACCAGTGGTTCGCACTGTGTCTTCCTGCCGATGCCTCATGGCGCTTCGTCTCTTCTTGAGACTCTCTTTGCATCAGCCACTAGTGGATCTCACTGCGTCTGCCTACTGATGCTTTGATCTCATTATCGATCCTTTATGCTTGAGAATCTCTCATGACAGTCACCAGTGATCCTCACTGTGTCTGCCTACCATTGCTACATTGTTGAGATCCCTTGCATCGTGTCACTATCCGTTGTGGCTTTGCTTCAATCCATTCGTTACTTGGGGGCATGTCTCCCCACTTCGATCACTCTGTGGCTTACACTTGAGTCAGTAATCTTGTCAGTCCTAAAGGACAACTCTCTACTGGCACAAATTGGTGTTTCTAAACACCTTAATCAAACAGTGTTTTTCAACACTCTCTTTGGACGCATCTGTGTTTTTCAACACACTTCAGATTTCTCGCACCGTAAACATCTCTCGATAGCAATCAAACACATTGCACTCACAAGCACAAGGGTGTTTTTCAACACCCTAAACATAGACGCATTCGTAAACCTCGAAACATGCTGAGATATGATTGACACTTTCTTGGTGTGATGTTTATTCTTATGAATTTCATTGATATTTTCTTTGTCTGCTACTTGTTGGTGTGGTTTTAATGATCTGGAAACGTCAAATAAATAAGGTGTATGTGATAAGATCTTCCGCATTAAGGTTGGAAAGCCTCACATCCCTCGATCTTGTTTGTTTGTACGCCAAGGGGAGGTCAAAACTATCTCCTTGACTGTTATTGCTATGTTTGTTTACTTGTGAACTGTTACTATATCAAACTGGCAACAATGTTCAGGTCACCTTGGCTTTTGTGCCTTTGGTGCTTACATTAGTTTCCTATATTTTATTTGATGAAATTCATATTCATATTCTTATGGTCGCAGTGGCACCAGTAAGAATTGTATTGGCTCTGATGATCCAAAGCACCTGATGATGATAAATACGACGAGTCCAACAACCAAAGTCCTAGGATTGCATTTAGCTTAGGCTTGCATCTGCATTGTAGGCTTGCATTCGCATTTTAGGCTTGCATTGTAGAAGTTTTGATGCTCTCTTCATTTGTCTTCTCATTCTTCAAGGTCCTCATCTTTCATCATGGTTCTTCTCGACTGCATGAGTGTCTGATCCTCGTTCTCGATCTTCGTGCGCGTCCTTCTTTGGCTAGTGTCTATTGTATATTGCGAAGACCCTGCAAGAGATGATTAGTACCATTGCATTCCATTCATTGCATTTCCATAAATCCATTTGCATACATACATATATATATATATATATCCATTTTTCATGTGCATCCACTATAAGCATAACTCAAATCATACACAACAATTATCCATCTAACATTTACCATAGCATTTTCATATATCAATAAAACATATGCATAAAAATTTGCATTCCTAATCCATACATCTAAATCATATAGGAAATCATTTCATACGCAAATCTAAAATAGTATATACGCATATATAATGATGCCAAAAAATTGAGCTCATATATATATATTGATCAATCCAAATATACAAGGGTGCTACTTGAGCACAATGAGTCAAAATGGTGGTACAAACTACATCATAACCTAACCACCTGGAGGAGGTGGAGGCGGGTGCATCACCTGCTGCTATGGCGGTGGACCCGCTGGAGGTGGTCCTGCTGGAGGTGGCCCTACTGGAGGTGGTCCTTGTGGAACAGCCCGAGTGCCAGCATACTCTAAAAATGGAAGAATATGATCTGCAACCTCAGGAACTGCAAGAGTATATGCCACATATTAATAAGACACCTGAGAAGCCTCATATCTGATATCTAACTGTGCCCTCGATAGTACCTCGTGTAGCTCTCGGACCTCCCGGTCCTGCTCAGATATCTGAGTATCTCTGATGACCACCTGGATGTTGAGGTCATCTCACTCCCTCTGCGTCTGTCTCACTCTCTCCCTCGCTCTACGGAGAGCGTCTTGTAACTGGGCCACCTGGCTGCCTGCTGGAGTGTCAGTAGGAGCTGCATCGGCCATGGCAGTGTCATCACCCTGATCCGCAGCTCTATCCTGGCCACCACTAGGGCTAGCATCAGCATCTGATCCCATAGTCCTCGTAGGAATCGTAGTTTGCCGTGTCCATGGTCGTACCACTCTATCCTGCTGCTGTAGAGGCGGCTGCTGTGGCTGTTGCTATCCTTGTGGCTATTGTCCCTATGGTTGCTGTCCTAGAGGAGGAACCTATTGTGCCTACTACTGTGCTGGAGGAATCTGACCCACCGATGATGTGAACCTTAGAACTGGCTGAGCAAGAAGCTGATCTCTATGGGCAGGAGTCACACCTGCATCTGTAACCGCTGCCAGGTAATCCCACTGGGATGGTGGTACCTGGGAATCCATCATGTTGTGCCCCCTGTCTAGCACTCTCTGCCACCCCTTCTTCATCTCATCGACGAATCAGTCATATGTGCAATACTCAAGTGATACATCCTGCAGCCTCCCAAACTGGCGCAACACATGTGTAAGCAGAAACTGCTTGATAACTGTGATGGTATGCCCTATCAGAGGACGCAAACAAAACATGTACAACAACTCATGACGAGCATCATCCCAGACCTCAGTAGCAGCCCATGGCCGCCATATGACTGCAGCCATGTCATCTATCTGCCCTCGCCACTGCTCAGTCTTACCCAACACGGGCTGGGTCATCTGACCGGCGTATCTGTAAATGTATGGCTCTAATGGCTACCGTGTATCTTGGAAAATCAGCCTACATACGGGAAGGTTCTCCCAGGCCCAAATCTGCAATATGACTACTCCCGCTGCCATAGTGCGAGCACCTCGATACACAACCTCTTGCATCTCATGATACATCTGGGCTAGTATACACTCGCCCCACCCATAGGTCACTGCAGGAACATCTGGCATCTTCTGGAGCATGATGCCCCAGCCGCACTCCAAACCGTGCTGACCACGATCAGGTACCAAATGACAACTCAGAAACAGTGCCAGAATGACTCCCAATGGATTATCCTGGCCATATGTGCATATCAACTCCTCCCAAGAGATAGCTCGGCCCAATACCAAGTGATCCTGAAATATGGCCCTCAAGGCCTGTGTCCCATCTCTCAGCCGCATGCAATACTCAATGTGAGCTCCATGGAAAGGTACTCTCAGTATCCGGTATATGTCCTCCGGTGTCACTGTCATCTCACCCAGAGGCAAGTGGAAGTTATTCATCTGCGAATGGAAATGCTCTACCAAAGCACCAAGTAATCCATGATTTACCTAAATATCGGGTACATCACACAGATATGTTAGCCCCAATCCATCAATGTGGGCCCCGTTAGCATCTGATAACCTCTGCAATATCTCACCCATAACAGGATGATGAGATCTAAAACTGATATCTGGGAGATCGACCTGCAACACAAAGGAACAAAATGGGATCAGTACCTCAACAATGATGATTTTCAAAGCAAAAGACAACACATGCAGCTATGAAATTACTCGACATACAGTGCAAATGGTTGACTCTGCGACACAATAAATTAACTTTTTTTCGCTCTTTTGCCTTTTCTCATGCGAGAAAACTATTTTCTCACGTGAGGAACCTCTTCTGCAAGAAATTTCGCGTGAAGCAGAACTTCATTGCATGCGAGATTCTAGAAATCTCGCACGTCTCATGTGCAAACTTCGTGCGAGCTTCATGAGGGGCCCGCGCATGGAAACCCCAAAGCGCGCGAGAAAATAGTTTTCTCACGCGAAGGGCGATCAGCCCCGGCGCGAGGAAACTATTTCCTCACGCGACACTTGGAAAAACTTGACCTAAAATGCTAAAAACATATTGCTAACGATAAAAACAGTAAATTTTTTACAGAAATACAGGATCGAGTTACGAATACTCACAGGTGTGTCATACTCTGCTGGTCGGTTGTGCCGTCTAGTGTGCTCAAATCAATGCATATGTACGGGGATGCTCTCAACATCAGCTGGAACTCTCGCCATCTCTAAATTCAAAGGTGAATAATGATTTGAAAATGACCCCTCCAGGCCTTATATAGCCTTTGACCTAATTTTTCAAAGTGCTTTGTTTTCTATGAAAATTGCACCCTTGGCTAATTGGACCATTTTGGATCTATTTCCGTGATCAAAATCAAAATCTGACACTCCTAAGTAGCTCAAAATTGCATTTTAAAATCATGGGACTGACGTGATCAGACGCTTGTGCAGTCACTCTTTTGATGCTGGTTCCTTGTCAGGTTTTTCTCTGATCATCATTTTCTCAGTTTCTGCAATCTCTTTATCAAAGTCAACTCTAGTCAAATCTATTCAATTGTGGTCAAACCTAACCAATAAGACCTCTCGATCGCTCTAAAATGATTATGCTCTCTCTTGATCTATCTTTTCTGTGATTTCTCGCTCTCATCTTTATCTGATGTGTCTTCTTTCGATTTCGCTCCTGAGGGGGTAGGATGATTGCATCATTGAAACTTTTTGCATTATTCTTGAATCAGTCTGAATCTAAAGTCCTCATCGCTAGGGGCATCTCATCACTTGGGGCATATTCAATTTTTCGTACCTTATGGTCAAAATTGGATATTCCATGATCTTGAATCTCACATCTTGTCATCTATCTTGCTAGGTATCTGAGCAATCTAAC
>MU224129.1:1267454-1278077 GCA_018584345.1 Thuja plicata | reverse complement strand
ATTTTCCTAATGTTTTGTAACATTTTCCTAAGGTTTTCTTAGGGTTCAATATGGTTAGGGTTTCATGTTAGGGTTCAATATGGTTAAGGTTTCATGTTAGGGTTAATGTTAGAGTTTATGTTGATTTATGTTTCAATTTCATGTTAGGGTTAATTTATTAGAGTTTATGTTGATTTATGTTTCAGTTTCATGTTAGGGTTAATTTGTTAGAGTTTATGTTGATTTATGTTTTAGTTTCATGTTCATTTTATGTTTTGTAACATTTTCCTAATATTTTGAAACATATGTAATAAAACTAAATTAATTAACTAAACAATATTTTTCTAATATTTTGTAACATTTTCTTAATATTTTGTAAAACTTTCCTATAGTTTTGTAACATTTTCCTATTGTTTTGAAACATATGTAATAAAACTAAAGTAATCAACTAATTAAATAACATATAATCTTAACTTAAAAAAAATCTAATCTACATAAAAAAATATTTTATATTTTCTAAAATTAAAAAATAACAAAATTAAAACAAAAAACATCAAACAATAGTACAACTACATTAATTTAACTAAAGAAAACTTAAAAATATTTTTAAAAAAATTAAAGAAAAAAATCCAACCTATTTTCGGTCGAACTACTCCTATTCCGCTCCGCAATTCTCGAAAGGCGCTCAGTGCAAATGAGCCACTCTAACCAAATTTTGGGGTATATATGGGTTTTAGGGGTTCCGGCTGGAACCCATCTTCCACATCGATGCAACATGGCATTGGGTGTATGCCACGTATGTACGGCCAGACATGTTTTGGCCGAAACAGGTCTGACCGAAATGACCAAAATGGTCCTCAAGTGTGACACAAATCAGTACTTTTACCCTATTAATTTTAATCCACGGTGGAAGCTTGATATTGGACGTGCCAACGCGTTGGAAAAAATTAAACCTTCAAACACACCAGCGAGTGACCACCCCTTCTTATGGCATCTCACACGTGTCAATTTATTAGAAACTTTATGAATAGTTTTTAATGCTTCAGAACTTCAGCCTGAAATATACCTTATATCATTGATCTTCTACCATCCAACGACTATTCATGAATGAATTGATTATAATTTATTCATTGATTATAGACTATAGTTAATTATCTTTAATTTTTAAGTATATAATTAAAATTGAAGTATACAAATAAAGACATAGACATTGATGACATAATTTTTGCCATTAGTATGCAAAGAGAAAACAGTTGTTATGAATCGTCGGTTACACTACACTGAAAGTCAGGTTTTAGTTTAGACCAAAAGTGCTAAGTAAAGGGAAACCCAATGACACAAGCAGGTTACACTATAAACCAAAAGAGAAGAAACAGAGGAACCCAAAAGCAAGGGAACCCAACAGACACTTTAGCAAAGGAACACCGAAAGACAATAAAACTAATTTCAAAAAAAACCAAGCATCAGACACTGAAAGTCACTTATATCCCGAGAAAAGTGGATCTGACTTCCATGTTAGATAAAATAGTTATATTATATTTTTAGAGTTTTGATTTATTTTAAAAACCATTTCTTGAGGAACAAGAAACATAATTGTAATTTTTTTAATCAGTCTAACTGATTAAAAACATGCAAACTAGGAGATCAAGGTCAAGTTGTAAACCTTTGATCATAGAGTTAGTTTTGTATACATGAAACTAAATTAGGTCAATCTATGTTATAAATAGATGTTGTAATCATTCATTTGAAATGGATGAGAGGATGATTGTAGCCAACAAGCACATCTATGGATCAAACTGAGAGTTTCAAGAAGCAGAACAACAAAAGATGAATTTGGTTATCAAGAATCAAGAACCAAGGCTACCAAGAAACAGAGGTATTAATCAATCACATTAGGTGATACATTTGTACATGTAAACTTGAATAGATATGTAATCAACAATTGTAGATTGCATACACTCAGGTCAATGAGCATTTTTTTTCTATATTCTAACAAGTGTAGCAAATAGAAGAAATCCTTTCAAGAAAGGTGGATTTAACAATCCTATTGTAAATCTCTTAACCGAGTGCACACTAAATAGTGTTGCTAAAGATCTTAAAATAGTAGACCTTAAACAGTCTCCAAATGATACTCCTAACAGGGTAGATCATCAAAAGTGATCAAATTGTAAGCCTTAACTGGCCCCTTTCAATCTGTAGATAGTGAAGTTTTTTTGGGTGTCATCCCCACCACAGTTTTTACCTTCTAACAAGGGTTTTCTGCGTTACTATATCTTGTGTTATGTGTCAATTACTTTCATGAATGTTTCTATGAATGACTACATACAATTAAGATTATGAATTGATATCACATGCATAAAGAAAGAACAACAGATATGATCGGTAAAGGAAAGATTTGATTACATAAGGATAAAGGTTAGTTAACTAAAAGTTTTAGAGGTACTGATTCACCCCTCCCCTCTCAGTACACACTTCCCATTATTTCCAACAATTGGTATCAGAGCACATCATAAGAAAGCATCACAATTCTGAATGAAATCAATCAACATTTGGCTAGACAAGTGAAATCTCTACAAATCGGTCAAGAGACACAGATGATAAGAATGATTGATGTCATGAACAATGCTAGACAAGTTGAGCAAGAAAGAACACTAGCTATTGATGACAGAAGGAAGATTACTGGAAAGTTACAAGAGAAAGAGTAAAAAATACAAATACTTACAGAACATCATCATGAGATCACAAATCAGAGTATTTTTATGAGTCAAGAGGCAAACAAAATGAATACATAACTCATTGAAAGAATAGAAGTTATTGGTGAGATAAGAGAAAAAAATAAAAAGTTGAAACAATAAGTAAGAATTCAACAACAACATAATGAAATAATCAAGAGAGTTGAAGAAAGCAACAAAAGGATGGATGATTTTCTTGATGGACAAAGGAGAGCCAACAACAACTCTGGACTAGGCTATACCAAGAATGGCGAATCACCCAACCAAGCTGATCTAAAGAATGTCTATGCAAATCCAAGACCAAGAAAGCTGACATGCAATCACTGTGCAAGGAAAGGCCACACATCAAATGTTTGCAAGAGAAAAATGAAAGGTATTCCTAAATCCACATCTTCATTCATAGGAATTTGTTATAAATGTAACAAGAAAGGACATAAAGTATATGAATGTAAATATGAGGTGAAAAAACCAAAGAAGGAAACCTACATGGAAAAATATTATCCTACTTGGAAAATGCATGGCACACATCTCTTGAATGCAGGAAGAATAAAAAGAAAGCATAGAAGCCTAAAGGTCAAGAAACTGCCTATCAACCAAAAAGAGTCGGTAACCAGTATGTTTGGGATTACAACACATGGGAAAACTGTACAACATGTGGAAGATTTGGTCACATATCTGTAAACTGTATGAGACAATGTACAAGAAAGTCTAGGAGCTGGACTAACCCCAGAATGGCATGTCTACATTGTCATAAAGTTGGTCATCTGAAGAAAGACTGCAGAGACCGAATGATAGAGACCAGCACCTTTGCCAATGGAAACACCATTGAAGACATCAGGAAGATGAGAAACAAAATGTGGAGGAAAGCTACAAACACTGACGAAGCTAGACCGAGAAATGCAATTGGTGACACCTTATCGAATGGATCTGGTGACATCACCACCCCCACCTAAGCACAACAAGTATGGAACTGCATTATACCAAGTTATATTTTGCATCAGTTCCATTATACCTAGTTAAAATACCAAATCAACATGATTAAAGATGCACTATGGTATTACTTGTTATGATTATGTGAAAACAATCTCGTTGGTTAATACATACCGAAATGAATCAGTGTACATACAAAGCTAAGTTGTATATACTTAATGAGAATCATTGGTTAACACATAAAGGCTAAGTTTCTAGTGTAAATTGAGATCCATCGGTAATCATGTAAGTTGACAAAGTTGTCTTTGCCATACACCGAAATCCATCGGTGAATGTAACAAGTTAACAGCTGCCCCAAAGTATCCCAATACCATCAAAAATGTCATTGTGTATCACCTAAAAAATCTGTCTTCAAACACTGAGAAGTGATTAAGCATTAATGACTCCACTTAGGGCAAAGTACTCTATAAATAAATGATGGAAGGGTTTCATTTTTCACCAAGCGACCAAAGCGAAGAGATAGAGTGAAAACTGAGCACAAAGTGACAATATTTTAGAGTGACTCCAACCTGGTTCATAGCACTCCAAAAATATTCCTAACTGCTACATAGGTTGAATTAAGTACACAGATAACTGAGAACTCTATTTTCATTTATGGGAAAAAAAACCCTAATTTCAGAAACTATAACAACTACATAAAGAACTGCTAAGCTCAAGAATGTTAAGAAGAATAAGGTCAAACTAATCAAGAATTCAACCTATGAGGAACCTCATTAAAAGATATGTCCCAAGGTTGCTTCACAACCCAAAAATGCTGGTGCATTGTCCATAATACCAGCTAGTTTTTTGCTCGTCGAAGACGTGCGAGCATATATACACTACAAGATAGCAGAAATAGCAGAGTTGGAAGTTTAAAAAGCTTTGAAGAAGCTGTGCAATGATGATGGAACTATTGAGGAAGAGCATAATCATATTGAGGTAAAAGGTGTCACAAATTCCCTATGGTTCCCGAAGGAGTTCAAGACCGAATGGATTCGGTTAGTACTAAGTAGGATACATGACCAAAAATTATGGATGGATGAGCCAAAATTGATAACTAGGGATGTTATACACACTGTCACCAGTTATCCCATAACTGATAAGGTAAAGGCACTAAATCACCCTCCTAAAGTTGAAATTGAGAAGAATACAAGAACAACATGGGATGGAAGAGGACTAAAGGTATCCACCATCAATGATGATGAACTGAAATTTAGAGCATGTGTCTTAGGATACAAGTTCTTTCAGGATAGCAGGATGAATATTATTGCATCTAGAGCAGTGGATACAACATACAATATTGTCAAGAAGGGACTACAGTTGGATCTATCAGAACTTCTGCTAAGACAATTAGAAGAGAACATGAAGACAATAAGAAATGCAAAGTCTAATTCATGTAAGTTTGGATCTCTCATCATGTGCATATTATTCTATTTCCAAGAATCTTTCCCATCTATAGGAAATGTCAAATGGGACACAAAAAGATGAATGACCATACAGATTAGTGAGTTCATCATATCACTAGGAGATAATTTTGAATCAGTCATGGATGAATACTTTGTTGGATTCAAAGATAGAATGCAGAAGAGAGTAAGGATTCCAGAATAGTTAATAGAAAAGTTCAAGACTAACATTTTTTTATGGTAGACACTGACTACACATACATCAAGCTAGTTGTACCAAGGATAGCATGGCTAGCACCACTTGATTATGAAGTAAAAATAGATCAAGCATCAAATGCTATTAATGCATTGATAAATGAACCATTAGATAAATCACAACCTAAGTTTGGAACTTATCAAGAAGCCAAAGAAAGGATTAAAACTAGCTTAGTTGTGAAGAAGATTGATAGGAAGAAAGATAAAATGGTCAAGAACTTGACGAAAAAGCTATCGGTGAATGAAGAGGAAACTAAACAGAAAGAAGAAACTGAGGGACAGTCACCCATCGGTGAAGCTGAGAAGGAGAGTGACTTAGATTCCACAAAGTTAGATACACCACTACCTCCACTAGAAAAGAAATGTAGTACCATTGTTGCATCCAGAACTAGGAGTCAGACAACAAAGGATGCAAGTCCTTCACCGATAAAGAAAGGTCAAGTAAGGACCTAAAAAAGAAAACCTCAAACCAAATAGTCCAAAACATCAAAGAGGATAAGGAAATTAATCCTAACCAAGGAAGATACTCAGGAGGATGAATCTGTCCAAAAAGAAAAGAATAAGATTCTAGAAACTGTTGATGAAGTATGTGCTTCAAGTATCAAATCAGGAACAGTAAATGATAGAAAGATTAAGAAATGGCTAGCATTGGATCCCAAGGATCAAAATAAAGTTGAAGAGGTAATTATCAAAATGATGTGTATATTCAAATATCTTCCAATACAATTGGCATATAATATGCCAAAAGAACTTCAGGATAGATTATCGGCAAGATGGAAATTTTATTTACACTCTGAGAAAGAGATTAAGGAAAGAGCCCTAGTTTATGCCATGCCTCCCGAATCTAAAATGGAGTAGATTGAAGAGATGATGAAGAATCACTCCAAAAGGTTCTCACCAAAGTTGAGAGCCTACCAAGTAGTTCAAGGAAATCTACTAGAACTAGACAGGAAGAGTGAGGTTGAATGGAGAAAGATACTTGATAAACCTAAAAAGAATATATGTCTCGAGCCACAAATTTCTCTTACCAAAAATCAACAGAACAAGGATGATCATGTTCAACAGAGCCCTGAACATATTACTATCACTGATGAAGATGTCTCTGAAGAATCATTGAGCACAAGAGGCAACAAGGGTATGGATGTCGCAGATGAAACATGGTTAGACAATACAATTATTGATATTACCAGAGGAGATCTTGTAGATGAGATTTAGAAAGATGAAGATGTCACTGTTGTTAAGGACCAAACTGATGAACAAGACACTACAATAGATTCTACACAAGTACACATACTAGGCCAGATGTCATTATTGATTCAAGCAATCAATATAATCTCATAGAAGGAGAAGACCCTCGAGCCTGATACGAGCATACCCAAGAATAAGGGAAATGATGAACAAAAAGATACATCTGAAGAAAAGAAGAACATGTAGTCATCGGTGGAGAACAAAAAGATGGAAATAACACTGAAAAAGATGCACAAATTAAAGATACAGTTGAAGTGCAACAAGAGAAAGATGAGCAAGACAAGACAGGTGATACCACGCCTAAGGACACCAAAGGTGAAGCTGTAGATACACCGAAGGTAGACAAGGAGATGTCCTTTGACAACTGACAGGCAAACACCAATGAGCAAGAAAAAGGTACAACACCATAGAAGCCATCAAGTAGCACATTAGACCAAGTATAGAACTTGGCTATGGTTTTGCATCAGGTGCATCACAAAAGAAGAAGAAGAAAACCAAGAAGAATAAGTTGGAGGTCACACTTTATGAGATCATAGAAATACCAAAGTGTGATCCAACTACTTTAGATTATGAATCACTCCAAGAATATGGAGAAATTTGTCAAAGGAAATCTTTGAAATAAAAGCTTAAAAAGAAGCACTGAGACTCCTTAGTACTGGAGACCACAAGGGATATCTTAAACCAGATAGTTCCTGACATAGATGTTGATCACAATGCCCCCATTTTGGATCAACTTGTCATTCTCACCAACGTTATCACAGCATAGAATGTGGATGCAGAAAAGGCAATTGAGGAACGAGCAGAATAGAAGTTCCAATATAAATTGACAGAAAAGATCAGCCAAGAAGTGGTAGAAAATAAGGTAAAGCTTTCAAAATTAACAAATGGATTAAATCCAATCATTTCTGAAGTTGTTTCCTTAATTCAAAAGCTATGCACTTTGGATAAATTCACAAAGGATAATAATGATAAGATTGCAAAGATCAATTCTGATCTAAATGCAAGTGCTCAAAATCTAACCACAGATGGAAATGCAATGAAATTGCATTATGAGAAGATAATTGAAATCAAACGGTTAAGGCAAGAAATTTGGGAAGCAGAATCACAATTCAGAGAAGAGGTTACCAAAATACAGGCTCTACTTTTACCGAACATCACACTTCTGCAACAACACATAAGTTTGGCAAGACAGCTAATTGCCACCCCTAAGATGTCTGTACTAGACAACATCTGTGACATGCATGCCAGGATAGCATTAGAGCATATGGCTCTTGAACATTCAAAGGAGAAATGGAAGAAGATGATGGAGGAAATAAAGACCTCTCACTCTCATATTTTTTATAAGCTATAGGTATACACCTTTTCCCTTACTATCAAAAAAGGGGGAAAAGGAAAATGATATGTACAGAGCATATAGTAAAAAAGGGGAAAAGGAAGAAATAGTATAAAGACAAGTGTACACACACATATACTATACTATACCATACCGACATATGCATAGGGGGAGTCATGAAATGAATAAGTAATATACATGGTGTACATACTATAAATCATTAGTATATCAGTTTTTTTATACTAATGTCAAAGGGGGAGATTGATGACATAAGTTTTCCCATTAGTATGCAAAGAGACAACAATTGTTATGAACCATTGGTTACACTACACCAAAAGTCAGGTTTCAGTTCAGACCGAAAGTGCTAAGTAAAGGGAAACCTGACAACACAAGAAGGTTGCACTATAAACTGAAAGAGAAGAAATAAAGGAACCTGACTGCAAGGGAACTTGACAGACAGTTTAGCAAAGGAACATTGAAAGACAATAAAACTGATTTCAGAGCAAACCCAGCAACAAACACCGAAAGTTAGTTATATCCTGAGAAAAGTGGATCTAACTTCCACGTCAGATAAAATAGTTATATTCTATTTTTAGAGTTTTGATTTGTTTTTAAAACTATTTCTTGAGGAACAAGAAACATAATTTTAATTGTTTTAATCAGTCTAACTAATTAAAAGCATGTAAACTTGGAGATCGAGGTCAAGTTGTAAACCTTTGATCATAGAGTTAGTTTTGTATACGTGAAACTAAATTAGGTCAATCTATGTTATAAATAGATGTTGTAATCATTCATTTGAAATGGATGAGAGGATGATTGTAGCCAATGAGCACATCTATGGATCAGATTGAGAGTTTCAAGAAGCAGAACAACAAAAGATAAATTTGGTTATCAAGAACCAAGAACTAAGGCTACCGAGAAATAGAGCTATTAATAAATCACATTAGGTGATACATTTGTACATGTAAAATTGAATGGATCTGTAATCATAAATTGTAGATTGCATACACTCAGGTCAATGAGTATTTTTGTCTACATTCTAGCAAGTGTAGCAAATAGAAGAAATCCTTTCAAGAAAGGTGGATTTAACAATCCTCTTGTAAATATCTTAACCGAGTGCACACTAACCAGTGTTGCTAAAGCTCTTAGCAGAGCAAACCTTAACCAGTCTCTACATGATACTCCTAACAAGGTAGATCATCAGAAGTGATAAAATTGTAAGCCTTAACTGACCTCTTCCAATTTGCAGATAGTGAAGTTTTTGTGGGTGCCATCCCCACCACAGTTTTTACCTTCTAATAGGGGTTTTCTACGTTACCATATCTTATGTTATGTTTCAATTACTTTCATGAATGTTTCTATGAATGACTACATACAATTAAGATTATGAATTGATATCACATGCATAAAGAAAGGATAGCAGATATGATCGGTAAAGCAAAGATTTGATTACATAAGGATAAAGGTTAATTAACTAAAAGTTTTAGAGGTACCGATTCACCCCTCCCCTCTCAATACACACTTCCCATTATTTCCAATAGACACATGTCTCTTTTTCGAAGGAAGTTTGTTCATGTCTTGACGGTTGACCATTATTTATTTAAAATTATTTTTTAAATATAATTTCATGTGAATAAATTGATTATTAATTTAAGTAAAATGAATTTTTTAAATAATATTTTTTTAAAATAGACTAATAGATATTATCTTTTTATATTTAATTTATTATTTATAAATAAAATGCCCATATAAAAAATCTCCCTTAATATAACTAATTAATAGAAAGACATGATCTAATGATCTTTGTTCTTATTTCTAAAAACATAGAAGATATGGATAAGGGATAAAAAAATAGGGATAAAGAGAAGAGAAAAAAAATGTGGATAGAGGAAAAAAAAGGAAGAAAGGATAGCTTTATAAAGATTTAGCCTGTCAGTCCATACGGTCCAATAAATATGCAACAGCCAACATGTCATATACGGTTCAAAAGTGAGAAATGACCAATACAACCATAAAATTATAGTCCTACATGGAGTGATGCAACTTTCTATCAAAATATTTAATTATCCAACTGGGTTTACTACCCAAGATTCAGCAAGTTTGAGAGCTCTTTGCAGGGTACGATCGGTGCAAGACTGCCATAGTTGAATGACATGTTGTCGCCATTATTTTCAACTTTGAAATTGACAATCATTGCTTGAGGAAGGAAAGGATAAATATCTCCTAGGGAGCTATACATTTGCATTTAGGAAGTATTTACCTTAGATAAATGTGTGATTATGTTAGTAATTTGAAGATGTTTGGATGCAAAAGAGTGTAGTTGCTGTAAGGCCCACCCCATTTCCACCTTTCCCTCGACACTTTGATGTCGAAGGATTAAGGGGTGTTGTAGTATCTGGATGATTGGTAAATCTCTAATAGAATTGTACCTCGGGATAGAACTATCTATTGTACCTTCATATCAGTACCTATTTTAGTGTCGCAATGACAGAGGTGATATCTCTAGGTTGTTAATTGTGTAAGTGAATCTTGGTTGTAGTATGTTACCCTGCGGATCATAGATCCAACTAGACTATTAAGGGTCCATTGAGTACTTTTGTCGAAAGGATTAGATTCGAGAAGTCGAGATGTAAATGCCAAATTAGTTATGTGTTAAGTCTTAAGTTATCTTGGATTAAATTAATAGTTGATGTGATGATTCTAG
>MU224129.1:1217212-1239403 GCA_018584345.1 Thuja plicata | reverse complement strand
ATGGATAAACTGGAAGTGATTAATAAGGAAAAAGATAGCAGTGTTGTGGAAAAGATGGGACCGGGATCTAGAACTAGAGCTAGTGCGAGGAAAAAGAGCCCAAAGGATGACAAAGAAACAGAGGAACTGAAGACTTTTGTTAACAACATGCAACTAATGGTCCTGGAAGCTGAAGAAATGGTTAAAGAAATGTAACTGTTTTCTTTTCTTTGATTGTCCTGTTTGCTTCCTTTTTGCTGTCCCTGTTGTTTCATGCTTTTACTGTGGGACTTTTTGTCTGTTCGTTTAGTAGTGCTGCTGTCCCTTCCGGTCTTGTTGCTATGGCAAAGTTTTAGTATGCTTTCTAAACTGTGTATCTTTTATCTAGGTTGCAGGTCCGTGTAAAACCTGCTGAACTCTCTTTTTTTGTAAAGGTTTCGGGTCCTTGTAAAACCTGTTTTTTATTAATCAGAACATGTATATGCATCAGTCAAATCAAATTCTCTTGTCACAATTGTAATTTTATAAAATCGTGAACTTGGAGCACGTGCCCAAACTCTGCATCAGTCAAATCAAATAACCTCTCGTCACAACTATAATATTGCAAAACCGTAAATTGGAAACACGTGTTCACATAGCAATGAATAAAGCAATCATATCAAATAACACTGACATCACATAAACTAATTTGATTAAAATTTGATATGTGTAACATCGTTGGCTTAAGGTTTAAACATTTCAAATTTAATACCATTTAATCTGTTGTCAAACTCTAATAATTGGAAAATATTTGACTTTAGATTACTCACGTGAAAACTTAATGGTTTTTGGCTATAAAGCCTTTTGGATTTCAATTGCCAAATCAAGTAAAAATATATAGTTACAGTGGTGATTTTTTATGTAAGAAAAATAACTCTAACATGTGTCTCGATTCTGGGACTTTTGAGAAGGAAATTGGATCCTGTAAATATTTGCCCTAGAACTTAAAAGTCAAAATTAATGGGAGGATGATATTGGAAAATCACAAACTCGAAACACATGTCTGTATCAGTCAAATTAAATAATCTCTCATCACAATTGTAATATTGTAAAATTGTAAACTGGGAACACATGTCTAGACTCTACATCAGTCAAGTCAAATAACCCCTCGTCACAACTGTAATATTGTGAAACCACAAAATGGGAACACGTGTCTGCATAGGAATGAATAAAGCAGTCATATCAAATAACACTATCCTCACATCAACTATTTTGATTGAAATTTGATCTGTGTAACATCATTGGCTTAAGGTTTAAACAATTTGAATTTAATACCATTTACTTAGATGTGAGACTTTAATAAATAGAAAATATTTGGCTTTAGATTACTCACGTGTTAACTTAATTGGTTTTGGCTATAAAGCCTTTGAATGAATGAATGATATATTTTAATAACGTCCGCAAGGCCGAAGAAACCTAAGGTATAAAAAATAAGTATAACAATATTAACGCATTAGGAAATAAAAAATAACACTAACAAATGTCTCGATTTTAGTGACTGTGAGAAGGAAATTGGATCATGTTGACATTTGCCCCATAACTTAAAAGTGGAGATCAATGCAAGGTTAATATTGTGAAACCGCAAACTGGGAACACATGTCTGCATCAATCAAATCAAATAAGACTATCATTACATAAACTAATTTGATTCAAATTTGATCCATATAACATCATTGGAATTTGAATTTAATATTATTTACTTAGATGTCAATAGGAATGACCTTTTATTGATAAAAAAAGAAAGAAGAATATTGGAAAACAGAGAAGCCAATAGGAAGTGGATATTTATAACTCACTCCCAAGAGCTCATCCTCCTCCATGGGCTCATCCTCTGAATGTACCAAGTGACCAAAAAATTCATGCAACCCACTAAATCTTTCAAATGGTGGAATTGAGTGTAGTTGGCTCCACTGTGATTATGAAATCATAAACCTGCACAAAGTATCATCATATTCATTGCATAGAATACCTGCCCTTATATTAAACAAAAACTCGCCATAAAAACCATCAGTAGCTAAGTCTAAGAACTCCATAAAATAACCAATAGGAAATTCTCCAAACGCTAGAGTAAAACTCTAGTTCTTTTTAAAGAATAGACAAAGAGAACATATAAGGATAAATGTAGGCATTTGCAACAACCAAAATTTATAGAGTACATTTTGTATAAAACAATTAGTGGATATTGTTGAGATATTTCAAAATTTATGTTAAAAAAGTTGGGTTGAAGGGGTTGTATGGTGGGGATTTTCTTTAAAAAAACTAGTGTATGTTGTTAAGATTTTGCAGAAATTGTGTAAAAAATGTTGGGTTAAGGTTTCATGTAGAAGATTTTATAAAAAAATCAGTGGATGATGCTGAGATTTTCTAACAGAATGTTAAAATGGGTGGTCCTAATTCAAGTTCAAAATTTATGGAAGTTAGTGAATGTTCAATCTGGTGTAATGGCGAAGTCCATGGAATAGGCACCTAAATGGTGCTGAGTTTAAATCATCATCTTCTTCTTAAAAAAAAATAATATAAAATTATAAAATATTTGATATATAACTTATTGAAATATTTATGAAGGAGAGTTCAATTTGATGCCCAAACACATACTATTCAAAGTCCAAAGAACTTTAACTAAATCAATGTAAACTTCGATCCTAAGTTTCTTTAGGTTTGGACTTTCATAATACACCAAAAAAATCTCTAAAATAAACCTATATGTTTAATAAGTTTATGGAATAATAATTTGGAAAAAATAAATCTTGATAGAATAAATTTATTACAGAATATACAAATGATGATAATTTAAAGTATATTGTTGTTGTAAATTAACTTGCTTTGTAAATTTCATAGAAAATTAAATTAACAAATTTGTCTTTCAATCTATTTTGTTGACAAAGCAATCAAGTGAGTTGAACTCCCAATCAGTCTAAGCTTAACTCTTCAATCACAGATAATCAGTCCCACCAATCATGAAATTTTGCTTGAAACCCCTAAATTCTAATAGATAGAGAGCTTATTTTCGCATTTGGTAACCACACACGCTTCGAACTCTTATGTTGTCACATTAAGCACTCATTCTGAGAGCCCACATTGCATCAAGACAGAGAACAACAAGGGAGGATTAAAATGGTTTGCATATGCTCTTATTGATTCATTACTTCATTGTTTATGCTTTCCTTTATGTCATTTCCTCTTTTGATATTGGAGGTTTCATACCAACTGTTATTGATAAATATTTTGTGGTAAGATTTGTGATCAATTGCAGGTCTAAAAACCCCAATTTAACCCCTGATTACAAATAGAGATAGAGATAGGGAGGAAGAAATTAGGAGTGCATGTATATGAGTGAGAGCGAGGGAGATAGATAGATAAACATAAATAAATTTAGATAGGGGGAGAGTGAGGG
This sequence comes from Thuja plicata, assembly GCA_018584345.1. Classification (NCBI taxonomy): domain Eukaryota; kingdom Viridiplantae; phylum Streptophyta; class Pinopsida; order Cupressales; family Cupressaceae; genus Thuja; species Thuja plicata. Next base: position 1,235,991 of record MU224129.1, on the reverse strand, counting down.
AGAGAAATATAAAAATAGAAAAAATGAATAGAGGGATATAGAAAGATGGATTTGTAGGTGGTGAGAGAGGGGGGGTGGAGGAGATATGGAAGGAAAGAGGAAAAGGGAGAGGGACAGATAGAAATAGAATGATGTAAAGGGAAAAAGAGGGAGAGATGGAAAGATAGAAAGATTACACCATTAACTCTAGTATTCACAAATATGATAACTATTGTCTTATTTTATTCAAATAATTCTAAATAAATAAAAATAAATTTTCAAATTTGATACATTTAAAGTAAGTGAGTTCACTCCAACCATTGAAAACTTGTGAAATTATAACTTTTAACATCTTTCAAGCTAGGAATAACACCTTGGTATGCAATGGGTATGCCGACGAGGTGGGGACGTAAATTAGGAAAAACAAATTGTCTACTTTTTGCATAAATTCATGTAGCACATGATGTCAATCAGTAAGATATTTAGAATATGATGTTGTTTGCACATAAAAGGTCTCAATGGAGAAGTGATATCTTCAAATTAAATATGCATCCACTTACAAGGATCCAATCATAACTGGAACAAAACCTTTAAATCATGGAGATTATAAATTTATATTACTAGAACAACCTCATGTTATGTTTGTAATAGGGTGAGAGAGAAAGAAGTATAGATAGGGAGGGAGGGAAGGAGAGAGTGGGGGAGAGTGAAAGAGAGAGGGTAAAGAGATAGAGATGGAGATAGAGAAAAATATGGAGATGGAGATAGATTTGCAAGTGGGGTAGCAAGCTAAGTGGGCTTAGCCTTCGAGGAAACTCCATGGTTGAGTGCACTTGAGTTGAAGCAATACTGGGATGGGTGATCTCTCGAGAAGGCATGACGCTTCACCCTTGTGAGTATCACTCATCAATATATATTATATACTAATATTAAATGATAATTATTAATAATAAACTTTAAATTTTAACTATTATGACAAGTTTCTAAATTCATATTTAAGAATATCTTAATATAAATATTTAAAACGTATATTTACCAAATTTCTAAATTCATATATGAAATTAAAAACTATTTTAAAAATTCATATATTAAAATATTTTAAAATTTAAAACGATTCATATCCTATTATTTAAAAATATTCTAAATTTAAATTTGTTCTTTATTATAAATATTTTAAAATAACATATATATTTAGATGATAAAGTAAAATATACAGTCTAATAAATGTTCAAGTTGTCATACATGGTTCAAAAGTGACAAAACAAGTGTTTAGACTATCAAATTTCAAACCTGGTAATACCATGTATGTTTTTCATTCCAGACCTATGGAAAATTCTATGCAATAGGAGGATATTACCATTCACGTGGAGGTTTTCCCGAGATTCATCTTTCCGTAGAGAGATTCGATGCCCAGACCAGTCAATGAACGTTGCTGCCTAATTATTGTGCAAATGAGTTAAGATATGTGGAGGATTCAGCCATTATAGAATCTGATTTTTTTGTTGTGGAGAATAAGAGGCCTTTTGTGTTGCAAGCTAAGTCGAACGAGGTAATGAAGTTGGATGTTTTAAAGGGGGGAATGGAAGCATGCAGGATATGTTGCAGGCATTTGTGGGATGTGTGAATATATGACTAATTACAAATGTAGCGTTATTGTTTTGGTAAAAAATTTTGATTAAATGTGTATATTTTTATTGATGGCTTTTCACAAATTTTTGTAGTAGATGACTTACATTTCTTTATCGGACCATAAAAAATATAGGCATTCAAATAGCCTTACTCGCTCTACAATCTGCAAGATTTGAGGAATGAAATTAACCCTTGAATGTGAGAATCGATTGGAGGGAACACATGATCTTAAAATTGTCCACTCTCAATTCACAAACCATGGTTGCATGCTTAATTGCATGCCTCCTCTTTGTTCCTAAGTTTATACATATTGCATTCGTTTGAATGCTTCTAATTCGAGTGGATGTTTTTTAAAATCCTTTCTAATAAATTATAAAGTTCTACTACTAAATCATTGTATTCCATGAAATAACAACCAATTATATCATATTATTCATGCACCTTATTTGATGTCTACACATTTTTCACAACTGCAACCCATCAAACCTTCCCTATCTTAATAAATGGTTATGTACAAAATCTTCAGTCTCTCTTAATGGTTCTCATAATGGTTGATGACATTCAATTTGATTTGATTTTATTAAATATATTTTGTGCATGACCTCTAAGTATTTTTATGAAATGCTAAATACTACTAAAAGATATTAGAATTAATTTATTTATAAAAAATATTTATTAATATTTTAACTAACAAAAACATATATATTTTAATATAAAAATCTAATTTTTTATTTTTCGCATTTGAATTCTAACTATAATTTCCTATCGGCTTATCCCTTGAACCTGTGCTAGTAATCTAATGGCCTCTCATCTACTACTTTTCAAAAAGCTTTTGAGTTTATGAATTTTGATTTTGCAAAAAGCCAACAAAATCAAGAAAATCATAATACAAGAAAATTTTAATTTTGCTCGTCCTCATTGCTTATAAAACTAGCACTTGCACCAAAAAGAGGTGTAAGGGTTATGCCAATAGAAAATTATATTTAAGTTTGTAGGGTAAGGATACATTCTTTATTATCTATATAATGTTATAGTACAAATGTATAGGGATACATATATACTTTTTTGAAACAATTTTTATATTAGAAATTTACTTCTCAATTACGTAGTGCCCAAATTTTATTCATCTTCACATTTTGAGAATAAAGGTTCCTAAATTAATAAAATAAGAAATCTAGAAACATATACTAAATTATAATTTAAAAAATTTATACTATGTTATCTTAACATACCTAACAATCTTAGATACAAGGCATGTTAATGGGCTTTCAAGGGTTAATCCTAAACAGAAAAGGAAGAAGGTACTTTGGCAACCACTAGATGAAGGATGGGTGAAAATTAACTCTGACGAACCCTCTCGGGGAAACCCGGGGGTCTCTAGCTGCGGTTGTATAGCAAGAGATCATCAGGGCAACACTCTTTCTTTTGTGGCCAAACGATTGAAGGATAGTACGAATAATGTGGCTAAATGTGTAGCGGCTAAAGAGGCTTTAGTCTTAGGAGCCAAATTGGGAGTCCGCAGAGTGCACCTTGAAGGCAACTCAGAGATAATCACTAATGGAATAACGAGAGGAAAGCTGGTAGCGTGGCATTTTGACAAACACATCAAGCAGATTAGGTGCCTGTTACAGGGGTTCAAGGACTTTAAGGTTTCCCACGTCTACAAAGAGGCTAATAAGGTGGCAGACAAGCTGGCCAATATGAGTGTGAATGTAGCTCTAGGGACTCAGTATGAAATTCATGAAGACCTTAGAAGTCTCGACTTGGAATAAAAAGAGGAAAATAAGATGAATACCCCAATTAAAGCATCTTATCTGATTAATGAAGGAGTACTAATGAACCATTAATCCCAATAGCATTCAAGATATATCATGTCCTCGCATGTGATAGTATTTGCAATTATCTATTGGCACCCCGCAAAGCAAATCCTTCCAAATTGTTCGAAGGGTGTGATTTCAAGAAGGAAAGGCAGAGCAATTCACAGGGTTTTCAGTGCAAAGTAGGAGATGGAGGCAAATTTTGCGCTCGAATCAAATTGTTAGACGTAATCGTATGAGGGGAAGATCACGGTGAGGCATCTGAGGAACATTTTCATGTTCGATGCATCGGAGTTCATGGAAGACATCCAACAAATGTTTGGTGTGGAGTATCTAGACTCCTACTGGATGAGACGCTCCAATTTGGATGTGGCTTTGCTCTTTGTGGCACTGGTGTTGATAGTCGGTGAGACCAAGGAGGAAGTCAGAAGGGCAGTGACAGCATGTGTTGATCCACAATGGCTGCAGGGGCTGGAGGAAATTGTGGATAGATTCTAGGGAGAGGGTTGGAGATGGGCCAAGAGCCATGGAGGTTTATTGGGGGAGGGGATTCTTTGGTTCAACCCTGGTCGTCTGGTCTTCAGCGAACCCACAAGAGGTGCATGTACCGCTGGCTGAGAAAGGGTGGAAGAAGGTTGTGGCATTCCTGCAGGAGAAGATATGGGTGCAGAGTGAGGAAAGGAGGGGATTTATGAAGTCGATGCCTCGCCAAAGTGTGACAACTCAAGGACAGCTGTTGCGACACCAGATTGAGAGGAGGGCTCAGAAAGAGGTGGGCACAAGTGAAATGGGTAGCATGAGTCGCCAGAGAACCAGTCTTATTAGCACGCCAAGGTCAGTTCAAGACAACCGGACCATTCCCAACTTCTCGAGGGAGGAGGTGACACAGTGGTTCAAAAACTAAGCACGGAGGGCTGGCGGAGGTGGACGGTGCCATTCCTGGGGCAGTTAAAATGCTATTTTGTGATCTTTTGTGTGTTGGATGCTGTTGTTTTTTGTTAGGGCGTTAATGCCCTTTTTTATGTATAACATCTATATATGTTTGTGGGGTAGGGATGATATATGTTTGTAATGCGTTGGCCAACCTTTGCAATTGGCATTATGATGTAATTCCTCTTTTTATTATCAATGAATATAAAAATTGTTACTGATAAAAAAAAACAATCTTAGATACAAAAATAATATTTTTTTTCAAGACTTTTAATTGGAAAGTGAATTTAAGAAGTATTTAAAATGTTCATTTAAAAAAAATATATATATTCAAAAGCAAGCTTATTTTAAAAAAAAAAAGATTCATCACAAATATAAGTGAGAAAGAACTTCATAATCAATTGAAATATTAGCACAAGTAAATAAAAAATTTTAAATTTAAAACTAGTCAAACATTTTTGAAGAGAGATTTGTTTCAAATGACAACCGAAAAATGTTGGAAACAAACTCAAATGGTTTGTGACAATGTGATCCCTAAAGCATGAGGCTTAAAGAAATCTAATTTTGAAATCATGATATCTCATTATTATATATAATATATTCTTTTTTATTTTTTAAGTATGTCTTATTTCATTGAGATATTCTTTAAAAATGTACAGTTTTTAAATTTAAGTAGAAGGCAAAAACTTAAAAAGAAGTAAAAAAGAACAAGAAATCACTAGTTCTATTAGGAAAATCAACTCGACAAAGATAATGTCAATAGTTTAAATACAAATGAATGTTGATAATTATTGAGTTGTGCAATAATTTTTATGGAAGCGATTTGTAGTAGATCTAGGAGTTGATTTGGTTTAAACTTGTGAGAGTATTCAATAAAGAATGAATGCAAGGAAGGCATTTGCAAAATTAACTATAAGAAACAAACAAACAAATACTAAAGAATGTGAATACAAAATGTTAAAACTGAAATATAGATTGTCAGATTTGGTTAGAAGAGGAGTCTAGTTGTTAATGAAATGAATTTTAAACACTTAGCATGAACATTTAAAATGGAATAAATATGTTTATGAAAAAGTTCAACAAAAAGATCCAACAAAACAATTTTTGTCTTAACAGGGAGAAGTTCTATAAAAATGCTCTGATTGATCTTCATTTACTCTGCAATCATTCCGGACAACTCATACTGCTTTAAATAAAATAGCAAATAACATCAGAATATCATTGATCGGCGAGCAGTTTTCAGCGAGCGGTTTTCAGCGTGAGTAATCAAGAAAATCAAGAAAATTTTAATTTTGCTCGTCCTCATTGCTTATAAAACAGGACACGAAGATCAAATTATGAAAGGAGACATGGCAAGAGACTGCAAAATATTTGTTGATTTAGCTTAACAGTGCTTAAGAGTAGAGAAGAAGATGGACAAAAAAGTTGAAGATACTATTTTCAGGTATTTGCCAAGAGCAAAGAAAATTGAGGATGAAGAAAAGGGCAGTTTTAAGATTGTTCTGCCATGCCCTGTAAAAGAGAAGGAAGCATTGAGAAGAGCGTTGAAAGAGTCCCATGCAAAACCCACTTGTTTAAAATGTCATTCTGAGAATACAAGGTTCAGATATTTCAATAACAGCTGCTCCCAATCTTTGCAGGCAAGGTATATGTGCTGGGCATGCAATCAGCTCTTCACTTTTGGAGGAAAAAAGTACAATAAACCCCAAAATGATCATGCGATGGGAGGGAAAGAAGAAAATTGCCCAATTGATCTCTTCAAGAAGGAAAAAAGTGGTGAATTGAGGCAGCACACCCCTGCAGGAAAAAATTACACAAAGCTCAATAAACCCCAAAATGATGATGCAATGGGAGGGAAAGAAGGAAATTGCTCAATTGATCCCTTCAAGAAGGAAAAAAGTGGTGAATTGATGCAGCACACCCCTGAGATGGATTTGCAGTTACGTCTCTAGCAGCCCAAGATTTCGGTTACAAATGAAAAAAAATGATGTCTAAGAGGTAGCTAGATAGTTGGTTTCATTCTCTCGGAAAATAGTACTGTAGATTTGTATTTCATTCAATTAAGAAATAAAATGTCAGATTATACACTGTACTTCATTAAATTCATATAGGGTTTGGATATGCCCAGTTTAACTTCTTGTACTTCATTCAATTCAAATTATAGATTGCAATTCCATGTCTGCAGTTAGTTATTGGATTTGCTCAATTTGACCTTATTTAGCAGATATTTAAATGTTTTTTTTGGTTTATGGAATTCTTTTCTTTATCTTAATGATATTCAATTCAGTAAATTGTGAAATCTTAATAATAAAATGTTGATTCAAAATGTGTGAAAAAAAAGAAGTTGGGTTGAGGTTTCATGAAGCGAGTTGTTTTAAAAAAATTAGTGGGTGTAGTCGAGATTTTTCAAGATTTGTATAAAAAAGTTGGGTTGAAGTGTTTTTTTTTGCAACTCTAATTTTATTAATAGCAATTTTGGAAATTACATATATCACTGGACTAGAATCCAAACAGCAAATAACCAAGTATCAGATACAGATACCACAACCAAAAGACCCCACTACAAGAAAGATACCAGCTGACACAACTGTCTTGAAACAAAACCTACTAAAAAAAACCCATCTCAGAGGAAAGTTTGGGTCAAGAACAAGCAAAAACAACAGAGAGAGTGATAGAGAGGACGGCCAGAACAGGGCAGAACAAAATTAGGGTCCAAGATGCCTCATGAGGCAAAACCAGAAATCTAACAAACAATCAAAGATAAAGAAGCATATTGCAGAAGAGAGAAGCCAATAGGAAGTGGATATTTATAACTCACTCCCAAGAGCTAGGTCCTTCCTTCGAAGGAACAGGTTGCAGGGGTTCCATAGGCTCATCCTCTGAATGCACCGGGTGGCCAAAAAATTCATGCAGCCCAATAAATCTGTCAATGGTGGAATTGAGTATAGTTGGCTCCACTGTAACTATAAAATCATAGAACCTGAGCAGAGTATCATCATATTCGTTGCATATAATACCTGCCTTTAGAAACAAAAGCTCACCATAAAAACCATCAGTAGCCAAGTCTGAAAACTCCATAAAACCACCAATAGGAAATTCTCCAAACGCTAGAGTAAAACTCTAGTTCTTTATAAATCTTGATAGAATAAATTAACAAATCTGTCTTTCAAACAATTAGCAAAATAATAATAATAAATCATTTTTAAAAACAATGCTTCTGTATTGCTTTAAATGCTTTTAAATCTTGGAAAAAGCAGAATGCATTTGTATCAGACTTGCTCTAAAATTTGGCCACATCACCTCTAAAATTTTGGAACAAGAAAATACATATTCTGCAAGAAGAAAATACCCTACACCAAACTTTCTCATTTATAAAGGACTCTGCACAAGCTATTTTTGAAGCTTTGTTCCCTAAAATCTTGCAGTCATTCTATTTTATGAAACATAATATCCTCCAGATGTATTGTCAGAGCAACCTGCATGCATTATTTTATACTCTGAAACATGGCAATTCCAACGAAGAGATCTGAAGAATACCTTCTATTACGCTTTGATGGACATCTATTCTTTACTGTGCGGACTAGTTTAGATAGTGGAAGGCGACCTTACCTTTACCTGAGAGTTTTTTCAGGTCTCTTCTGAAGAAACCAATTTTCTACAAAACTTGAAATCATTACATTTCATGAGATAATTCTGCTGGATAATTCAGACACATTGTTTATGCTACCATATTCGGCATATGTGTAACCGCAGTTCTGAAGTCCCCATTGCTTCCGCAGCTAGGGAGAATGGTCGCCAGCTATGGAATTTGATTTTAGCTTGCTTTTATTGCATTTACATGAAAGTTTCTATCGCTTTCTTAATTAATCAGTTTTGTTCATTGCCAGCAATCACTATATTCTACAGAGAATCTCTTCTTCGTGGCGTTCCGTGAAACACTTCATGGCCCCATATTTTTCATGCATGCTCATACCCTTTTAAAAGCTTCCACTATGGCGCAGGCAGCACAACCAAGTTATGTAGTGGTTATACACCAACCAATTGCATTCGGTTGAAAAGTTTGTAAAGCCCTTTTCAACAATCCAAATGCCGTTTACTTTGAAGGCATTCTGTCAAACAATTGTCGTGACTGATCTATGATTCCATCTTTTGCATACATGTCCATCGGAGCATTTCAAAGTATAATATCTAACAAAGATCCCCCTGCCGTGAGATCCCATTTCTCGGAGGCGTTGATAAAACAACTCGCGGGCCTTGTCTCTTTGTATGATTATTGGCGCTGACATCCCTTGAGCATTCTGTCAAACAGTTCATATGCCGCAGCTTGTGCTTCCACGTTTCTCATGCATTTCACTTGTTTCAAATGGTTCCTACTGGCACAGGCAGAGAAGATGTTGCTAAAGGTTTTGGAATTGAGCTTTACACCCGCCAATTGCATTTACGTGAAAGTTCTCAAAGCTTTTTCAAAAATGCGTTCCCAGGAGATGATACCTCGGGTAAGACATTCAGTCAAACAGTTCGGTGCCTTGCATTTCAAACAGTTCTATACTTCCACGGCTTGCACACATGTCTAACACGCGGCTGCATCTGCAACATCTGACAAAATTCCTCTATTTCCAAATGGATGTCCGAAACCCGATCCAAAACAGGCAGGGACGATGCTAGCAGAGGATGTGATTACAAAAGATTGATGAGTTTGAAAATTTGTAGAGTTTTTCACAAATGCATTCGTATACCTCCTCTGCTCTGAGACTCTCAATCTTGGCACGGACAGGAAGATGCATTTGTAAGTCGTGGACTTGGGCTGAGCAGCAATATGGCATATATAACGATAATATTTTATTCAATAGTGCATCCTGATCTCTGCGTAGCCATTTTCATATATAATTTGAAAAACCCCCCATTTCATTTCATGGGTTGACATCTTGAGTAGGATTTTGCAAAACAATTCTGGCGTACAATCTATACTTCTAAATTTCATGCATGTCGGCTATGGTGACGACAACCGCCTCTCACACAAATTTTCTCTGTTTTGAGTTTTGATGGTTATTCAGAGTTGCTACAAGGTAGTTATAGGTTTTTTTTGAAACTGGACTTTCAAAACCAAAATGGTTAAGAGGTTAAGGTTTGTGGTTAAGTTGTGCAAAAAGTTCGGGTTTTAAAAATTTGTATGTAAAAACTTAAGGGTCCGTTTGGTTGGCGGAATTTGTGCATGCTGGAATTGCCAATTCTAGAATTGAACCCATTCTAGGTTTGTGCTATTCTCAAAATGAATTCTAGAATATGGCTGTCCTGTTTGGTTCACCTGGAAGATGACTGAGAAGATGCAAATTCTGTGTTTGGTTCCACACAACTAGAATTGGAATTGGAATTTTGTTTTTGTACACATACACATATACACACATACACATATATACACACATATGTGTATACACACACATGTATATATACACACATATATGCACATGTGTGTGTATATATACATGTACACACATGTGTATATACACACACATGTGTGTGTGTATATACACACACATATATATACACATGTACACACACACATATATATATATATATACACATGCATACATGTGTATATATACACATGTATACACATATACGCATATGTGTATATATATACACACACATACACACATGTGTGTATACACACATATACATATATACACACATTTGTGTATATATATACACATACACACACACATATACACACATATGTGTATATACACACATCTGTGTATATAGATATGAGTATGTATATACATGTGTGTATATATACATACATGTATATATACTATATATACATGTATGTATATATACACATAAGAGTATATACACATACATGTATATACATACACATGTATATTCACAGACATGTGTGTATATATACACATATACACATGTGTGTGTATACACTCATGTGTATATATACATACATGTATCTATACTATATATGTACATGTGTGTATATACACTCATATGTATATATACATACATGTATATATACACACATGTGTATATATACACAAATTTATATATACATTTTGATAGCAATATAATATTAACACAAAAATGGGAATGAATTTTCCTTCACAAAATAATACTCTCAATTCCAATTCCAATTTTCAATTCCAATTCCAGGTCCTGAGGGGGAATTGTGGAATGCCCAAAAAGGCCCAAAATTAGAATTCGCATAACCCTATTCCAATTTTTAATTTTGGAACCAAACAAAGAATTGAACATTTTGGGAATTTGGAAATGTCAATTCCCGTTCAATTCCAATTCCACCCCTCAACCAAACGGGCCTTAAAGGATTTGATGAAATTTGCAAAAGGTTGAACTTTTGATTTGAAAGATGTAAAAACTTGGAGTTCGGGGTTAAGAAATGCTAAAGTTCGTGTTTGAGAAAACTTCATGCAAAAAGTTTGGATTTGGAGTTAGGAATCACGAAAAGTTAAGCTTTTGAATCTTAAGATGTAAAAAGTTGGGGTTTGGGAATTACTCTCACAGTTCGTGATTGGAATTATGATCTGCAAAAAGTTAAGGTTTGAGAAAAACTTTTGCAAAAAGTTGGTGTTCTAAAAATTCCCGCATAAAAAGTTAATGTTTCGTCTTCAAATATGGGGAACGTTACACTTTTGGCTCAAGGGACGCAAAAAGTTAAGGTTTGGGAAAACTCCTTGCATAAAGTTAAGGTTCGCAAATACATCTTCACGAAAAAGAGAAAAATGCCTTCAAATTTTTTAAATTTTGGACATTTCAAGAATTTGGGCAACAAATCTCCAGTGGCATTTGTAGTCTTCCCAAACCTTTTGGCATCGTAGGTTCTAAACCATTTGGTCCACCATTGTTTAGCCTAAGTTGGCTCATTTTGTCTAGTGTATTCTTTTCCAAGATTTGCTAGTGGGCTCTTGCCTGCGGCACTTGGGGGTTCCAAATCCTCGTTTCCCATTTTGTGAGCAACCAAAAAACTTCACACACCTCTTTTGGTTCTATTGTGAAGCCCAAAATTTTTGGAATTAGATTCATGATTTCTTTTGGCCTTTTTCAGCCTAAACCTTTATTTTGGCATATGACTCTTCTAGGGGATTCCCCTTGGATTCCCTTCAAATTTACATAGATATAGCATATTTTTAGGGTGAAGATCCTCTCCACATTATGAAAAGATATGAATGTTGCTTGTTTTTTCTCACAACTCTATTGATATTCATGTTTCTCTTTTTAGTAAAGCTTGTATCTATAATATTGTGATGCTTTAGATGCAAGTGCAAGCCAATAAGATTGCCCTCAAGGTGGCCCACTTGCAAGAAATTTAAGAGCATTAGGGAAATGCCCCTTGTATAGTTGTCAGGGTGCCTCCATACCCTTATGCTTTTTGTGACCATTCTCTATCCCATGGCTAGTAGTGCAATTGCAACTCCTCTACTCATTGTTCATAGACCCCACAGTCCTAGGCTCTTCACTACCATTTTGGTGGTGGCAGATTCTTTAATAGTCAATGCTCCACCTCTCTGCCACATGGAGGTTCGACCTCTAGGTGGGGCAACGGGATGTGAGCCCTTCTACATGTGGTGGTATTTGTTGGTTCAATATTAGTGGCGATAATAGTTGGCCAAGCTCTTCCAAGTGGCTCCTGCAGCTAGCACTAGCTATCTCTCCTTCCAGGAAGAACTAGGAGAAAGGAAATGAAGAGGTTGTGACTAAAGAAGGGTGGTGCCTTCTAGACGACAACCTTGACCCCCCTCATGTATGGGGTCCCAAGGATGATCGAGATCCTCCTTTGCCACCCACGACCATTGCTCTAGCCACTTAGCGTCTTTTTATGCAATGTTTCTATTTCCAAGTGTTGCCCGTGTTTTTTATTTATGATTTTTCAGGCACTGTCCATCTGATTCTTGTGGGGTGATCTTGTATCCCCCTACCAGTTTTTGTGTGAATATATATATATATATATATATATATATATATATATATATATATATATACTATGGATAAGGGGCCGGAGCCAAGAAGATATTTATTCATTATAATAAAAGTACATCAATCTTGGTTCAAGAACATACCAGGAGGAAACAACCAGCAAGAAAACTTTCGGTCGTAGCCCATACAGCCTATAACTAAAGTATAATTACATCAAATAGAATCTTGACAATACCAAATCCGAAAAATACAACGTAGGAATCCTCCAGAAGCCCCATCCTCAATATCACTTTGTCACGTCATCAACTAAAATCTTGGGTGCCCTGCCTCTGTTTGTTAATCCCCTCCAATATTCTCCCCTTACCGAGGGTTGTATTTAAGAGTAGTTTATTTATATATTAGTTGTTAAGATTTTTCTAAAATTGTGTAAAAAAGGTTAGGTTAAGGTTTCATGAAGGAGGGTATCTTAAAAAAAATTAGTGGGTCTTGTTGAGACTTTCCAAATTTTATATCAAAAAAGTTAGGTTGAGGTTTCATGAAAGAGTATTGTCTTAAAAAATAATTAGTCTAGTAGTTGTTGAATTTTTTCAAAATTTGTGTAAAAGAAGTTGGGTTCTAAAGGGTTACTATAAAAAAAAGGGGTAATGTTAGATCTTTTAAGATTATGTTAAAGTGGATAATCCCATATTAAGTTCAAAATTTATGAAAGTTGGTGATCTTATAAATTGTATTATTTTGCATATTTAATTCAACACAGTATATAAATATAAAATGATAGACAATTTGATATATAAACATCTTGAAATAATTATGGAGAGTTCAATTTGGTGCCCAAATACCTACTATTCAAAGTCCAAAACATTGCAAACTTTGATCCTAAGTTTCCTTAGGTTCTAATTTTCATAATAATCCAACAAAAAAATTCTAAAACAAACTTATATATTTAATAAACTCTATAAAATAATACTAAGGAAGATAGAAGATAACGAGAAAGGATGGCACTCTGCAACTCCTCGATTTGAATGATTGCTGACGTCTGTGTGTGTCTTTGTGGTGATGTTTAATCGAATGCCCTTTTCTCGATTCTTGTGTCTCTTTACTTTGTGCATTTTTGTTATCTTTGTTTCCTTGCGAGCTTTTATTAGTCTTTGGCTTATGTTTCTTTTGTGCCCTCGGTCTCCTTTTGTTATTTGGGGTTTGCCCTTCCCCTGCCTGGGTCGCACGTATGATGGGAGGGCCGATTAATAATGGTGATCTCCCACAGAGTGAAGGAGATATCATTAAAGGGAATGTGGAGAAATCTGACAGAGTTCATGCCAAGATTAATGAGTCTTCAGAGGGATTTAAGGGTGATTTATTGAAAGATAAATTATCTTACAAACAAATTGTGGCCGAAAGCTCGCCTCTTTTTTTGGACAGTGCAGGGTTTGATGGCGTTTTCAGCAGAAAGGTGGTTGGCGAAGGAGGAGATAGACTGGGATGGGCCACAACCGATGGATGTAGACGACCCGGTGGAGGAGATGTTGAGGTTGGAGGAGGAGACGGAGGAAATGGTAAGCTTCCTTCCCAAGGGTTGAAAACTCTCTCTATTTCACCGAATGAAGATATGGTGAGTGCTATTAGATCCGAAAGTAGTAGGTTGAAAAACATTGCGATTTTCTTTGTTTGTCTGGATAAAGAGTCACTTCCTTCTCGCAAGTTTTTTGATGATTGGCTTGCCTCCGTTTGGGGAAAAAAACTTGGTATTTTTGTTACATACTGCAGGATGGTACAAAAAGGATTGTTTGTAATTCTATTAAAAAATCATAGTATGCAAGAAAGGGCTTTGAATAAAAAATTCGGTAATGTTGGTCGTTCGTTATTTAAAGTTTTTCCATGGTCCCCTAAAGGTAATATTGAGAATGTGGTGGCCAAGTCAGCCCCGAACTGGGTAGAAATTAAAAATTTGAACGTGGAATTCTGGCCTTTTATCTCCCAAATGTTAAAACCACTTGGCTCTGTGTTACAAATTGAACATTCTAGGGTTACTTTGCCGCATTTAAATGCCAAAGTTTTGGTCGCCATTAAACCGGAAATAGACTTCCCAGAATGTATTGCTATGGAATTCGATGGTGAAGTATTATGTTGGGAGGTCTCGATGCTCAGAAACCTTAATGCTTGTTTCCACTGTAGATGTAATGGTCATTCAAAAAAGGATTGCCCGACATTAAACCAGAGCCAGAAAGGCAAGTTTAACACGGTTCATAAACCGAACAGTTTCATTATTAAAACTAGTAATCTGGTAAACCCTAGTGATTGTGGTGAGAAAAGTATTGAAAAAACCAAAAACAAAGAGGCTACTGTTCCTAGACCACATGTGGTTTCGGGGACACAGTCTCTTGTGAAACCTAACATTGCCGCTGATAACGCGGATATGCAAGTTGATATTTTAGACCATAACAGGTTTGCATCTTTAGCTAACCCGTTGTTTGATGAAGATTTTGAAGTTGTACCCGCAATCAATTCTGCTAAGATTGGTTATCCCACCACCTCAGATGTGCACCCTTCAAGTGGTATCCCGTTGTCAGTTGCCCAGAATGAGTTTGCACCCTCCATCAAATTAAATGCTCAACAACTTGCATTAGCCATGGTTAACCAGAGAGTCGAGGTTGTCAAGAGCTCTAGTAAATATCAACAGTCTTCTTCATTGGAATGTATTGTCCCACCTGAATCCCTCCAAATTGTAGCATTTAATAAAGACCTACAGTTTACTGAAGTTGGTCGTAAGAAAAGAAAGACCGGGGATAAAAATTCCCCACCCAAAAAGAATAGAGAGAAGGGTAATATACCAGATTATTTTAATCGATTGTGCAAAAGCACAAAACCCCACCCCAAATAATTACCATGATTAAGATCCATAGCTGGAATGTAAGAGGTTTAGAAATGTCGGATAGGAAGTATATAGTCAGGAAGTGGTGTAATCAGTTGGTGGCCAAAGATATTATATGCTTGCAAGAGATCAAGGTGGTAGGATTCCAAGCCCATACCATCCTCAAATTCCTGTGGGACAAAGCCATAGGATTCCATTCGAATCATGAAAGGGGTAAAGGAGGTGTAGCCATCCTTATTAACTCGAAATGGGCAGACCAGATTGTCAAACATGGGTGCTCGCCATGCCAGAGGATTATATGGGTTATTCTGAAAATTGAACAAGAAGAAGTGGGGATTTGTAACATATATGCAGCCAATGATTATAGGGATAGAGCAGCAATGTGGGAATGGTGTGTAAAATATTTTCCCAGCAATCCATGGATCTTTGTGGGTGATTTCAATATGGTAGAGCACAGGGTTGATAAATTAGGAGGATTAGACTGTGTATGGAAAGGAAATGAGATGTTTTTTTGGCAACAATTCAAAAGGAAGTTTAATCTTATTGACCATATGGAAAATATGTATAGAAAATACCAGGATATCTGGTTCACGTGGTGTAATAACCAGAAGGGCAAGCAGAGAGTGTATTGTAGGCTTGATAGATTTTATGGGGATGCTACTATTTTCTCATTTGTACCAGAAGGCAATCATGCCCCAGCGTTGGTATACCCGACATCCATCTCAGATCACTCACCTATCCAAACTTGCATTAGAATTGACAAGATTGGAGATACAGGGGATGGTGGCTCGAGACCAAATTCATTTAAACTTAATATATCTCTACTTGATGACACGGACAATCTAGAGGCCATTGAGATGGTTACTCACTTGATTAAAATGGGTAACTCGGAGATGAACCAGATTGACATATGGGAGCAGTTGGTTGATGCATGGAAGAGCATGTTTCAAATTATAGGAAAGAAGTATGCAATGGATAGGAACAGAGAAGAGGAGTATGGGCAAACAAATTTAAATAATATAGAGAAAGAGATTCAGATAAAAGGTTTTGACCTGGAATGTGAAATTCAATTAGCAAACACTGAGCATAAATTGAGGATGATCCAAAGATATAAGACTCAAGGTCAGAAAATTAGAGCCAGGATGAACTGGATAGAAGAGGGTGACAAAGGATCTGGATATTTCTTTAACATTATCAAAGAAAAGAATAGAAGAGAAAGTATTAAAGAAATTCAAGTACAGGAAGGAATCACTAATCAGCCAAAAGGTATTGAAGATGCATTCCACCAGTTCTACAGTAAACTGTTCTCATCAGAGTTCTCACAAAGCAGTGAAGAAGCCCTAAACAAATGTCTCACCTTAATTCCCAGAAAGTTAACAGAACATAGTGCCTCATACCTAGAGGCTCATATCTCAGCAGAAGAAATAATAGCTGCCATTGATTCATTCCCTAACGGTAAAGCACCTAGGCTAGATGGCCTTCCGGCATAATTCGACAAAAGAAGAAAAGGATGGATAGTCTGAGAGCTTGTGCTAACATACGAGGCTGCTATGAACAGAGGGACTCTCAGGGAATCCATTAACAAAGGAGTTGTTAAATTATTACCTAAATATGGGGACAGAACTCTAGTTAAAAACTGGAGGCCCATCACATTGTGAAACCTCTCCTATAAGATCCTTGCTAAAGTGCTTGCTAGAAGGATTGCCCCTCTTCTTGGCAAATTCATTTCCAACACTCAAACTGGATTCATCCAAGGCAGATTTATTCTTGAGAACTTAGTGACCAGTTGGGAAGCAATGAACTGGGCAAAAGCAGATGGACAACAGGTTGTTATGATACTACTTGACTTTGAAAAAGCATATGATAGAATTGAATGGCCATTTGTATTAGGAATGTTAAAAGCCTTTGAATTCCCTGAGTATTACTGCAAATGGATAAAAATATTATTTAATGACTCTTCTATAGTTATTAAGGTGAATGGATCCTTATCAGAACCAATAAAATTGCAAAGATCAATCAGACAAGGATGCCCAATAGCACCCTCTCTATTTGTTATAGCTACTGATGCCTTATACTATATCCTTAGAGCTCAGAGCCTGGGATCTCTGGTCAAAGACATTTATCTCCCAAATCATGAGAGCCTTATCAATGCTCAGTTTGCAGATGACACAACTCTTTTCCTAGAGTTATCAGAAGAAAATTTTGACACTACAGTAGACAGACTTAAATTATTTTGTAAAGTATCAGGTTCTAAAATTGCTCCTCATAAGTCAACTATTTTGGAATGGAAAGATGACCCCCCCATTTGGCTCTCTCACAAAGGATGGCAATGGGCTGGCCCTCAGAAGTTAGTCAGATACCTTGGTATACCCTTCTCAGTTGAACCTAATATCAATAGCACGTGGGAATGGATTTATGAGAAGATCAACAAGAAACACATTGAATGGCAGTCACACTCACTGTCTTTTGCTGGAAGGATCCAAATTGTCCAAAAAATTCTTTCTGCACATCATATATACTATGCATCAACTTGGATGTTTGCTAACTCTCATGTAAATATGTTAGAAAAGATTCTCAGAGACTTCCTTTGGTCGGATGGTAGGGGCAACAGAAAGAGACATTGTGTGAGATGGGAATAGTGTTGTCAGGAGAAGAAACATGGAGGATTGGGGCTAAAAGACATTAGATTACATGGCACAGCCTTGGTAGCTAAATGGATCATTAAATCATTCTGGGGCAACGAACCGTGGAAAGTCCTTATTAGGAACAACATAGAAAGATAAGTCATTAGGAAAGGGAAGCAATGAAAAAATGTTCCTATTTGTGACATCATGATGAGTGACTGTAAATTAAAGTTATTTGGGTCAAGAGTCTTTCACTCCTTTTGGAAAGCTTGGATTCAAGTGAGGGAATACATTCCCGATAGGAGTGTTGTGGGAGGCTCCCCTTTCTATGTTGTTAAGGATCATTCTATTTGGTGGGGGGTGTACCTCAATAATAAACCTCTAGCTCTCACTCAGAGCTGCTCAGCTAGAATATGGAATGAAAAAGGGATATCTTTGATACAGGATATCTTGAAGGATGAGCACATGGGGTCGTCGGAAGCTGTCAGTGCTAAATTCCTTATCCCCCAATCCCAAAAGAAGACATATACTCTGGTCTCTAAGGCAGCGAATTTTTCAGCAAAGAAAAACATTATTAACACAGATTTATTCTTAAAAGAGTGCAAATTTTCTGATGGTAATTTAGTAAGTGCAGCATCTACTAAGCAGTTATATCACCTTATTAAGAAGGATTCCTCTATCACATCTCAAGTGACCCAGTGCTGGGGGGCTGTCAATCCCTTTTCTGATTGGTTTTTTTTCTTTGATTACTTTTGGAAGGGTAAAGCCGAGCCTAAAAAGATTTGTTTTAGATGGATTATTTTGCTAAAAAAACTTGTTGTTGGTCATGTACTGTCCTCCATTGGCTTAACCCCTATTATGTGTAATATTTGTAACTCTGTGGAGACTTTTGAACATCTTTTCTTTGAATGCTTGTATGCTCGCAAAGTCTGGGCTATTTTCTTGGGTTCTCCCTGTTTGTGGAATTGTACACCTGGTTTCTCTTGGAGTGAA
>MU224129.1:1197990-1208514 GCA_018584345.1 Thuja plicata | reverse complement strand
ATGATCTCCTCAAGTGGTTAAACTTATTTTGTGAGGACCAGAGCTCTAATACCAATTGATAGGATTAGGATCACTGAGAGGGGGGGGGGGGATGAATCAGTGATCTATCTATTATAACTTTTTCTTATTATCTTGAATCTTAACTTTATTGCTTAAGTACTGAACTGAATATCAATGCAAGTAAGATAAACATACACAACTCATAACACCAAATATGATTACAGGGAAACCCAATGCAGGTGAAAACCCCGGTGGGAATTAGTACCCACAAACATTTTGTACTAGTCTCTTATGATCCTTGTTAGAAGATCCTTAACCCTGTTAGGAGTTGTCTTTACAATGTATGAAGTACATTGACCTTGTTAAGGGTAAAACCCTGTTAGGAGTCTTTTACAATAACCTTGTTAGGGGTGGTAGACTTAATGTCCAAGGACTCATTGTCCAAGAGCTCACTGCTCAAATGGTGAAAGCTACAACCTTCTGGATCTTTGATACACACTGTATCTACAAGGTGAACTGTTATTGTGACACTGCTTGTCTGATCAGTTCATTTTGTGTGTTGACACTTTAAGATCTTGTAAAGAACTATAAAAATATTATCTTCACTTTGAAAGCTTCTACTTCAATATCTATATCATCAACATATGACAGATATAGCTTTGTTGTTTTAACACTATGCTCTATTTTTCTTATCTCTGGCTTTCGCAACTTCTCCGATCACAAATGACCTTCTATAGGTACTTCCTCAAGGGACACGAACATGTCAGCTTTAAGAAACCTTTTACCATCTATCTTGATCACTTAACTAAGCACACAACCCTTCACTAAGTTGGTGCAACATCAATTACAACTGCTTTACTTAAACTGAACAGACGCGTCTCTTCACACAGTCCGCTCTGCCAAATTAGCTCTAACTTCTTTCTCTGGATGAATCAAGTCATGCACCTTTAACCACACATGATGAGATCACTAAAAATCACTAATCCAAAGGTGAAAGTCCTGAGGATAGGTGCAACTTCTGTACCAAAACAATCTCTGTCGACTCTTTCCATGATCTTTGTCCTGTTCTGGCATTCACTGGCTGTACCTCTTCAACTGGTTGTATCTTCTTCATACTTGCACATCTAATCATGCTCTCTTAGAATTAGCATGAATACATACTTACAAGCTTACCTTTAAAGGCACATGCCCTAACTCAGTCGTATGCACGTGCACTGTTGCTCTGTTCTTCTGGTACTCTGCTAATTGTCCAGTCTTCTGTACTTAGCCAATTTTTGATCTTTTGATAATGTGTGCTGAATCCAACACTTCATATGACTTTGTTGCCATAATGACAAAACTAAATAGAGTCATATACACCAGTATAGTCAACTTTCCAACACATTCAATTTGTGAACCATTAAACAATTACAAATTAACCAATAGGAAGAAAAACAACATCGATGATTGAGAAGATGAAAAACATGAATTCTCTTAAGTACCAACATGCTAGTCAAGATAGAACAGATAAGAATGATTCCCTTTTAGGCTTAGAAGTGCTTATGATCATAGTAAGTTGTGTTCACAAACACAAAAAACTCAATAAACGTGCAACAACCACCCAAAATAACAACACATTTTTTTAAAGTTAGCAAAAACAATCCAAACAATGCAATAAACCAGAGATGAATACCCAAAAATGCCTTTGGTGGCCTTAGTGAGGATAGAATCATCACCCGCATTGAAGACTAAAGGAGAAAATATAACCGATAGCTCCTCTCGGCGGTCGCAACTCTTCCCCACACACACACAACAAAATGTGTTGGCTCCATAGCTGCAAAAGAAACATCAAACATCCTGACATGCAACAAGGTAATGTTAGAATTCAAAGAATTCATACACCAAGATCCACTGCAACAAAAAACATGTCACAAAAGAAAAGAATGGAGACACAACTCATAATGATCTGAAAAATGAAATATTCATTCAGAGAGGGAATAATAATTACAAAGAGATCAAAACCTTATAAAGGTGATCAAAACCCTAAAAAGAGGAGAAACCTAGGTTGCATAATAATAATTAATTATTATATACCTAAAGTTTAGCTGAAGTGAACTAGAGATAATAAGTGACTTTGATAATTAAATTAAATGATTTAATTAATAAGTGAATTAACTTATTACTCTAACACCCCTCTTAAGATAAACTTAGGGAGAAGCTAAAAACCTAGAAACAACTACTGAAAGCAGGAAATGGGTCCCAACAATATGGCCTAATCAGGTACTCAAGTAAAAAAAATCTTTGATAAAGAGGAGAAAAGGAGAATTTGAAAAGAGATGAAGCCTGGTGAACAACTAAAGAAGCCTCCAAACCAGAGAATGTCCCAGAAAATAGGAACAAAGGAAGAACATGAAGAACACTCCTAAAGTATGAAGCTGCAAACATTGTCAAAGAATAACTACTGGAACCTCCACTGAAATAGAATTTGATCAGGTAGTGAAGACCGTAATCTGTAAGAGTGCCCTCAAATGACACTGCTCGAATCAGGATGGAAAACAAAGGCAAACATCGAAAATCGAAGATGCAGATGGAAAAAAACACCAAAGTCTGAAGAGATGATCAAAACATGGAAGGATGCCTCCAAAATAGGAATGAAAGAGTGTCCATATGGTAAATGATCCATCTCACCAAAATGCACAGGTACCCAGCCACTGCATCCGCCTAGTACATAGGAACAGATATTAAATACATGGCTCACTCCATCAAACCAAGGAAGCATTAGAACCAATAGGAAATACCCCCATAATGATGACCACAGAGAGGTATGACAGGTACACTGAAAGAGGCTGCCAAGAATAAATACATGTCAAATAAATTACAAACACATCTAAAGAATCGTATCGAGGATGATCAATCTCTAGACACACATAATGAGGCTAATTTCATGGAAGGAACACTCACTTGACAAAGGTAGATCAAAACCCCCCATGACACTTTATAATGTAGTGCGAGTACAAACATGCACAAAATGTGCAAGATCCCAAGCATGCAACAAATGACACTTTATCTTAGTGAGTTTGCAAAAAATAAATGCTATAGAAATAGATGTCTATAATGCTCAGGAATGAAAAAAATTTGTATGAACATGAGTAACAGCTAAAAGGAGTCATCCCATACAAGGAAATGGTCCAAGGACCTGAAATAACCAAGATATCCATGTACTAGATTGCAAAAAAAACAAAAACTTGAATAAAATGTGCCTAGAGCATATTTTGGAGATGAGACCCATACAAGAAGAAAGAGAATAGAACCAGCTTTCAAAACGGATTTCGGAGGAGCAAGATATTCCAATAAATCAACACAAAAACTTAGTACCACAATATTAAGCCTCTAGTTATCTTCAGTTCTACAAGATGTATGCCTTCAAATATACTTATCAAATAACTTCTGCTCGGAGTATTCTATTAAACCTTATTCTTAATATTTACCGAAAAATAATAAATTTCTTAGTGTATACGGATCAATCTAGATTAGTTATGTGTAATGCAAAACACTAAATTAATGACTCATAAACACATTGACACATGGATTTTTAACGTGGAAACCCTATTAAGGGAAAAACCACTTGGGACTGGCAACCCAAAATTTTCACTCTTTTAAAGTGAGATCGGTGAAGAGGCAACCATGTTAAAGGTTACAAACACACTGTTAGGTGTGACCTTGTTAGAGGATTTAATAGATTAGTTTGTCACTTGATATCAGGCATCTCTATGCTACCTAATTCTATGACCAAACCCAGTGTAGTTTGTCAAATGGTATCTGGCATCTCATGCCATCTTCATGATCAAAATTTTTGATGCTCTTTGGGATGTATCTCAATATAGAAAGGATCTTTAAATCCTGCTTAGTTAAGAAACTTTCTGAATCAATGGTTAAACTGAAACAGTAAATGATCTGTTCACATATACAACTTATACTTGCAGATTTTCAGATCTATTGTAAGCTCATTAAACCATTCTGATCAATATATCTTTTCAATACCTTTGCTCCACTTCTTTCTGCTTGATGATGTTGTGCTTTGTTGCTTGGTGTCCGCAAAAATCTTTAGCTCTTTCCTCAGCTTGATTGATCATGATTGTATGAAGTTGTTCTTCATCAGTTTCTCTTCAGTATCCTCTTTTTCATTCACTCCCCTTAATTCATAATGAATTATCTTGTCTCTTTTATAGACATGATATCACTGTTTCTCACTTCTTGATTTTCTTATTCTTGGTGTGATCCACAATCTTAGCCAATCTTGATTTAAAGTATAACTCTTGTTTTATCTCTTAGAAATCTTCTTGCCAACTGGATAAAACAACTTTAAATCCTTTACTTATATGTGGATTTAAATTGTCGATTAAAATAATGTTAAAAACTAGTTAAGTCTATCTTTAGCTCTGCCAGCTAGATATTTTGTCATTTTTGAACTCCACTTAACTTCGATGTTTTAAATTTTTGTTAGCTTCGGTCAACACTTTAGTTCTCCTCGGGCTTCTCCATTGGTGTTGTCTGTCTGTCGGGCTTGTCTGTCCTTCGGGCTTGTCTGTCCATCGGTTAACACTATAATTCTAGCCATCAATAATGCTTGTGATTCTGCTCGTCGGTAACGCTTGTCGGTTTCTTTGCTCGGGCATTACTGTGACTTTGCTCTCAGTTTTATATGTCCTTCAGTTTCCACTAGTCATCAGTGTTTGAAGTCACTTAGTGAATGTTGTTCTTTTATGCATTACTGGAAGCATAATCTTTATCTTTCTAATTCTCTGAAGTCTTTGACACTTTGAATATAACCGATCAGATTATATCAAGTTGACATCAATGACAATATAATCCATTAGTTGATTTAATGTCTTGCATTATCTTTCTGCATTTCGGTGTCACCAACTTAACATCTTCAAACATTCAATCAGTTACATGTCATCAATCTCTCCCTTTGGCATTGATAGAAACACACTACATTATCACACTATATTATTACTAATACAATATGAAATATAACATTTTTATCAATCTCTCCTATTGTAACTATTACAAATGTTTGGCTCTCGGTAAGCTCATATAGCTTAGATTTGTTTCTTGCAGAGTGTGTTCTTCAATCCTCAATCCCTTTACTGGATAGATGTAGCAGCTTCTGTCTATGTTTCTGATATGTGCTCTGCCTTGACTATTCCTTTTCTTGAACATCTCTTTTTCCTTTGATAGCAGTCTCTCCCTTAGTATGTATTCTCTCCCTTTTTTTACTTCTTTCCCTTAGATGGATATTTCATATGTAATCAATCTCTCTGGATATTGATTAACTCTTTCTTTTAATTCTTAGGAACTTCTCTTCATGGATAATGATATAATATCTTCTCTAATAATGAGATAATCTCTCCCTTATAATAATGAGAATCTCTCCCTTTTGATAATGATAATAATCTCTCCCTTTGACAACAATGTCAAAACAATTCTTCCATATCATCTTCCATCCTTTTTATAATATACTCCTTGAATTTCCCAATCCATCAACAATACATTGTCTCTAGTGTTCGGTGCAGATTTGTACCTTGCTATGTATAGATGTATCTGTTGATGTCCATCTCGGTGCATGCATCAACATGGATGATCTTCTGATTTGTGTATAGGCTGATACAACCTCCTAGTCAGCTTACTGACCAATAGACAAGGGTTGTACCCCTAGTCTCTGTCTAAGGTACTCAAATGTATCTTTCGGTAAAGGCTTCGTAAATATATCAGCTAATTGTTCCTTTTATTGAACATATTCTAGTATCACCTCTTTTTCTTGCACTTGTTCTCTTAAATAATGATACTTGATAGCAATATTCTTAGTCTTAACATGCATGACTGGATTCTTAGAAATGTTTATTACACTGGTATTATCACAATAGATAATCATTGGTTCAAGAATCTTCATATTCACACCTTCCAGTAATTGTTTGATCCAGGCAATGTTGGAGCAATTTATAGCAACAACCACATATTCTTCTTCTGCAATAGACTGAGAGATGCATCCTTGCTTCTTGCTGATCCATGTGACAAGTCTGTCACCCATGAAGAATGCTCCTTGAGTTGTGCTCTTTTAGTCATCAATGTTTCCATCCCAATCAACATCTGTATAGACTTGTAGCTCAAATTTTCCTTCTCTTTTATACCATAAGCCATAGTCCTCTATGCTCTTTAGATATCTTAGAATTCTCTTGACAGCAGTCATATGTTATTCTTTGGGATTAGCAAAGAATCTTACAACTATTCCAACTGCATGTACAATATCTGGTCTAGAATGAACAACATACATTAGTTTTCCAATCATTGATCTATATAAGGTCTGATTTACCTCATTTGACTTATCTTCCTTTGTCATCTTACATCTGGTAGCCATAGGTGTTCCAACTGGTTTGGAATCTTCCATCTTGAATATCTTCAACACTTCCTTGATGTATTTGGACTGAGTGATATATATGCCTACATCTTATTGAAGAATCTATAGACCAAGAAAGAATTTGATCTCCCCAAACATAGACATTTCAAACTCTTTGCTCATTTTGTTAGCAAAAGATTTGTATAACATTTCATTTCCCCCAAAAATGATATCATCAACAAATATTTCAACAATCAGAATATTACCACCGGTATCTTCTTTTAAGTACAGATTGCTATTTTCACTTGTTCTTACAAATTCAATGCTAATGAGATAGGAGTGAAGTCTTTCATACCAGGCTCTCGATGCTTGTTTCAATCCATACAAGGCTTTATGTAGTCTACATACCATGTTTTTCTTGTCTGGATCAACAAACCCTACTGGTTGTTCAATGTATACTTCTTCTTCAAGTATTCCATTTAGGAATGCAGATTTGACATCCATCTGGTATACCCTGAATCCTTTGAATGCAGCATAAGAAAGAAGAATTCTAACTCCTTCTAGTCTAGCAACGGGTGCAAAGGTTTCTCCATATTCAATACCTTCTTCTTGTGCATACCCCTTGCATACTAATCTTTCTTTATTTCTTGTGACTTCTCCATTCTCATTCAGCTTGTTTCTGAATATCCATTTGGTACCAATGACATTCTTGTCATCTGGTCTCGGTACTAGTGTCCATGTATTGTTCTTCTCAATCTGTTCTATTTCTTCATTCATAGCACTAACCCATTCTTCATTTTCAAGTGCAGTATTAATAGATTTAGGCTCAAAATCACAAAGTAAACATCTGGTGTTTAGTGACTTACTTCTTGTTGTCATTCCAACCTTCTTGTCTCCTATGATCTGATTTTGTGGATGATCTCTTCTGACATACTTGGCAAGTTTCGGTTCAGCTCTTTGTCCATCATTTTGATTATCTTCTTGACCTTCGTTTGGATCTCCATCGCTCGGTACATCATCTTGAGTATTATCCTATTTTTGGTAATTGCAGCCTGATGCTCGGTTGCAATGTTCTATTGCTTGGGAGCGATACACTGTTTCTCGAGTAGAGTGTCAGGTTCTTCACTGTAAACAAACTTGTTGTAGTCTTCTAGTTCTTTTCTAATTTTCTTGTCATTCTTTTCTACAAATTCATCTATTCTTACATTTGTACTTTCAATGATCTTGTTAGATGACTTGTTAAGACATTTATAAGCCTTACTTTTGGTGGAATACCCTAGAAAGATACCTTCATCACTTTTGGAGTCAAGATTTCCATTTTTATCATTTTCAAAATATAGCATTGACTACCAAAGATTATGAAGTAACTTACATTGGGTATGTAACCATACCAAAGCTCATAGGGTGTCTTCTTTGTGTCCTCTTCAATTGTACTCTGTTTAATGTGTAGACAACAGTACTGACAACTTCCCTCCAAAAGGTTTGAGTGATGCTTTTCTCAATCATCAATGTTTTTTCATAGTCAAAAATTGATCTGTTTCTCCTCTCAGCAATTCCATTTTTCTATGGTGTTCTCGGTGCAGAAACCTATCTTTTAATTCCATGCTCATTACTGAAATTAGTGAATTCATTTGAAATAAATTCCCCTCCTCTATCTGACCTTAAGCATTTTAATTTCTTATCATTTTGTTTTTCTACCATAGCCTTATACCATTTAAACATCTTGAATGCTTCTGATTTATCTTTTAAGAACATAACTGTCATCATTCTAGAATAATCATCAATAAAGAGAATAAAATACCTATCTCCATAGTAACTCTTTGTCCTCATCGATCCACATAGATTAGTACAGACTAATTCTAGAATTGCATTAGATGTATGGGCTTTACTCTTGAAACTTGACTTTGTCATCTCACCTTTTTGACAATTCTTGCACTTGATATGCTCGGGATTTGACATGCTCGATAAGCCTCTGACTTTTCTTTTATTGCTTATCCTTATGATGTTGTCAAAATTCACATGACACAATCTTTTGTGCCACAACCATATGTCTGCATTTCTGGCCATCAAAAAAGTGGTGTTAATGTCATCAAGATGGAAAAGGTTACTTTTTGTCTACTCACCAGTTCTGATCAACCTTCCTGATTCATTGAAGATCTTTGCCTTCTTATTCTCAAATGCTACTCGGTGACCTATATTGTTCAGCTGTGAAACACTTAAAAAATTATAATTCAATTTTTTTACCCAGTAAGAATTTTCAGATTTTATCAGGTTATTCAACATTATGGTTCCTTTACCTTCAACAGGACAAGGTGTGTCATTACCCATTCTTATTGAACCACCATTATAGTATTCAAAAGTTTCCAAATTTTGCTTATCACCAGTCATGTGGTGAGTGCAACCACTATCTATGATCCAAACTATTAGAGTAATTTAGTAATTACTCTTTTGTGCTTAAGTTATACTTAGGCAACTTTCTATTTTCTGAGAGTTTCCTTTTTAGCGCTTCGGTATCCTTTATAAGGAATCACCACTTAGTTTTATTTACAGAGTTTTACATCAATTTGTAAATCATAGAAACATATTATCAATATATTGTTTTCATGAGCACACGATGTCTCTGGCTTTTTGGCCTCCATAGATCCTTCTATCTTCTGTCTTTTGCTTTTGTTTATGTAATAGCTATGCATGCAGGTGTTCTTGGGAAGATTGCAGTTTAGCAATCTTAACATGGTATCAGAGCCTTCCTGCTAGTGGCTGTTCGTTCTTCGTTGAAGCACAGAGGGTTTGCAGTTCGCCAGGCGTTTTCTGGCATTTGTTTATTGGTTCTGGGGGGTCTCTATTTTTGGAGGTATTTTGGGCCCAAACGGACACTGCCATTGCGTCCAGAAGGCCCAAAAACCCCAGAAACCATATAAGGTTTGTCCGATTTGGACACCGGGGCTCTGGGAAAATTTTCTTGCCCTCCAAGGGCCGTACGGATGAGAAAATTCAAAAAAAAATTAAAAAAACACATTTTTTTTTGTGTTTTATACGTTTTTAAAAAACGCGCATAGTGCATATTAAAAGGCGACGCCGGCGCCCGGCAGCCACCCTGTCTGGCTCCTCCGGCTGCCTTTGGTTTTTCTGCTCCGCCGGCGGTTCTTCACCGGGCGCCCCGCCTCCGTCGTGGCTCCACCCACCTTCGGCTCTCCCTCTGGCGCCGCGGCCCCTCGCCGTCCTCAACGGACTGCCCCGCCCCGCGCCGCCCGGGCCTCTCTGCGCCTGGCCCCGCCACCGCTCTCTTCCGGCCGCGCCGCTCGGGATCCGCCCGGCGGGCGCTTAGGCCCCCTAGACTAGCCGCACGGTCATATGCGAGTCCGGGGGCTCCGCCCCAGCCCCCTGAGCGCGCATGTGCCCAGGGGCCGGACCTTTTTTGGCCCCAGGGGCTTATCTGTGGCCCTTTTTTGGCTTTTTGGGGGGTACCTGGGCTTTTTTCGCTCTACAGGGAGCATACGGGGGTATTTTTGCGACTTCCATATACCGTCGGAAAGCTCTTTCCGAGCACTTTTCGATTATGGAGGTTGCAATTTTTGGTTCCACCGTTTCAATAGCATTTTTTTTGTTGAAGTCTGATGTCTCTTTTTGCCTTCCGGGAGTCATATCTGGCTCATCCGGACTCCTTTTTTGGCAAACGAGATATCGTCGGAAAGATGATTCAGTGTACTATTCAGTGGCAGAGGTATTTCTTCTAGATTCTGCTCCAGGTTTTCACTCCTCCATGTTTGGCAGTTTATGCCCTCTGGTGGCGTGCTTGGTTCTTCAGGTCTGGGGATCTCTTCTTCTGGTTTCATAGTTCACTCTTCTTTCTGACTTCTGAGCTTGCATGCTCTTTCTGTTGCATCTTTATTCTGTAAACGCACTGAGATAAAGTGCCTTCTTCTTCATTCTTGGATCTTGTACACCTGGTTCGGTTGATGTACTCGCACTATGTTATAAAGTGCCATGGGGGGATTATGATGCATTTGCCGCTTTAGGCGCATCCACTTTTGTCAAGTGAGCGTACCTTCCATGACATTAGCCCATGTAGTCTGTGTCTGTGACACCGCCCTTTATCTTGTGTGTGTACTTCTGTTGCACTATTGGTGTTCCTGGTTCTTCTTCTGCAG
>MU224129.1:1166585-1197722 GCA_018584345.1 Thuja plicata | reverse complement strand
TCTTTCCTGCTTTCTGTAGTAGTTTAGCAGTTTTGCTTCTCCCTAAGTTACACTTAAGGGGGGGTGTTAGAGTAATTTAGTAATTACTCTTTTGTGCTTAAGTTATACTTAGGCAACTTTCTATTTTCTGAGAGTTTCCTTTTTAGGGCTTCGGTATCCTTTATAAGGAATCACCGCTTAGTTTTATTTACAGAGTTTTACATCAGTTTGTAAATCATAGAAACATATTATCAATATATTGTTTTCATGAGCACACGATGTCTCTGGCTTTTTGGCCTCCATAGATCCTTCTATCTTCTATCTTTTACTTCTGTTTATGTAATAGCTATGCATGCAGGTGTTCTTGGGAAGATTGCAGTTTAGCAATCTTAACACAAACATCATTCTTACTAACCTTAGATATGAGTGCATTTTATACATACCTTTCTTCTTCTTCATTAGAATCATCTTCCATGGCTACAAATACCATCTCAATGTCTTCTTCAGATTCAGTGTCAATATCATTAGCTTTGTTCTCAGCTAGATAACAAGCTTTCTTTCCTTTGTCCTTGTAGTCTCGGGTATCTCTTCTTTCAGATTTTTGGTTGCTTCGGTAATCTCTGTTATCACCTCAGTCAAACTTATTTTCATATGTTCTGTCATTACTTCTATCATCTTTTCTTCTGTTAGGATATCTTGCAGTAAAGTGTCCAACCTCTTTACAATTAAAACATACAAGTGGAAATTTACCTTTGTATCTACCTTTGCCTCTCTGCAATCTTCTTGCAATTAGTGTTTCAATCTCATCAAGTCCTTGATCCTCATTATCACTTTCACTATCATTCCTCATAGTGTGTCTATGACTTGACTTACTTATTTTCAAGGAAGATTTAAATGCAAACTCTATAGATGGTAAGACACTATTATCAAAGTTATTCATCTCAAATGAAATTAGTCTACCAATCAGACTATCTAGACTAACCGTATTGTTTGCAACCGCTCTCATTTCTTGAATAGCAGATACTCTAATATCATATATAGGCAGTAAGGTTCTTAAGACTTTACTTACCACTGTCTCCTCTTCAAGTACACCTCCAACTCCTCGGATAGCATTGACTACCTCTTTGATTCTGCAGCTATACTGAGTGATATTTTCTCCTTCCTTCATCCTTAGGTCATCAAACCTCCCTCTTACGATTTATGCCTTGGCTCTTAGTACATTAGCATCTCCTCCATGTACCAGCTTCAACTTATCCCACATTTGCTTTGCATAGGTGTAGGTTTTGACATCTTCAAACTCAACATCGGAGAGTGATGAGGCAAGTTCTATCATCATGTAATTATGCTCATGCTTTTCTCTCAATTGCTCAAGAGTGTGAAGTCCTGAAGGCAACACATATTGAGTATCAAGGTGTTGAGTAACATCATTACCAATACCTAATAGGTGGAGTCTTATTCTGCTTTGTCATGATGCAAAGTTGTCTTTATTCAACTTGGGCACATCTCACTTGTTCATCTTGTGATCTTTTGCTTGAGCTGTTAAACTCCATTTCTAAGCACACAAGCTTTGATACCAATTGTTAGAATAACTAAGAGGGGGGGGGGGGGGGGGGNGGGTGAATCAGTGGCCTCAAAAATATTCCAATAAATCAACCCACAAACTTAGTACCACAATATTAAGCCTCTAGTTATCTTTAGTCCTACAAGATGTATGCCTTCAAATATACTTATCAAATAACTACTGCTCAGAGTATTATGTTAAACCTTATTCTTAATGTTTATCGAATAGCAGTCTTTTATTTACCGAAAAATAGTAAATTGCTTAGTGTATACCGTTCAATCCAAATTAGTTATGTGTAATGCAAAACACTAAAGTAATGACTCATAAACACATTGTCACATGGATTTTTAACGTGGAAACCATGTTAAGGGAAAAACCACTCGGGACCAGTAACCCAAAATTTTCACTCTTCTGAAGTGAGCTCGGTGAAGAGCCAACCCTGTCAAAGGTTACAAACACACTGTTAGGTGTGACCTTGTTAGAGGATTTAATAGATTAGTTTGTCACTTGATATCAGGCATCTCTATGCTACCTTCTATGACCAAACCCAGTGTAGTTTGTCAAATGGTATCTGGGATATCATGCTATCTTCATGATCAAACTTTTTGATACTCCTTGGGATGTATCTCAATATAGAAAGGATATTTAAATCCTGTTCGGTTAAGAGACTTTCTGAATCAATGGTTAAACTGAAACAGTAAATGATCTGTTCACATATACAACTTATACTTACAGATTTTCAGATCTATTGTAAGCTCATTAAACCATTCTGATCAATATATCTTTTCAGTACCTTTGCTCCACTTCTTTCTGCTCGGTGATGCTATGCTTTGTTGCTCGGTGTTCGCAGAAATATTTAGCTCTTTCCTCAGCTTGATTGATCAGGACTGAATGAAGTTGTTCTTAATTAATTTGTCTACAACATCCTCTTTTTCATTCACTCCCCTTAATTCATAATGAATTAAGTTGTCTCTTTTATAGACATGATATCACCGTTTCCCACTTCTTGATTTTCATGTTCTTGGCATGATCCACAATCTTAGCCAATCTTGATTTAAAGTATAGCTCATGTTTTATCTCATAGAAATCTTCTTTCCAACTAGATAAAATAGCTTTAAATCCTTTACTTATCTCTGGCTTTAACTTGTCCATTAAAATAATGTTAACAACCATTTAAGTCTATCTTTAGCTCTGCCAGCTAGATATTTTGTCATTTCTGAACTCCAGTTAACTTCAGTGTTTTAAATTTTTGTTAGCTTCGATCAACACTTCAGTTCTCCTCAGGCTTCTCCGTTGGTGTTGTATTTTTGTCAGGGTTGTCTATCCTTCAGGCTTGTCTGTCCGTCGGTTAACACTATAATTCTGGCCATCGGTAATGCTTGTGACTCTGCTCATCGGTAATGCTTGTCAGTTTCTTTGCTCGAGCATCACTGTGACTTTGCTCTCGGTTTTCTCTGTCCTTCGGTTTCCACTAGCCGTCGGTGTTTGAAGTCACTTAGTGAATGCTGGTCTTTTATGCATTACTGAAAGCATAATCTTTATCTTTCTGATTCTCTGAAGTCTTTGACACTTTGAATATAATCGATCAGATTATATCAAGTTCACATCAATGACAATACAATCCATTAGCTGATTTAATGTCTCACATTATCTTTCTGCATTTCGGTGTCACCAACTTAACATCTTCAAACATTCAATCAGTTACATGTCGTCAGCTAGATGGAAAAATCAGAAAACCAAACCCAGAAATACAGATCAAGCTTGGAACCAGCTTTCCGAAGATATCTCGTTTGGCGAAAAATGCCTCAGTTTGCTCTAGTTATGAGCAAAACCCGGACAGGTACCCTAGAAGTAAAAATAAAAGAGAGCTCGGTGGCTCTACGGTGGCTCCCCGAGCAGTGGTGGCACGACGGCGGTGGAATCCGGTGGTGGGCGGTCATAGCCGCTTGGGCTAGACGATGTGGAGCAAGCCGAGCGTTGCAACTCGGTGAGCTGACCGACGGTGGCCACTCGGGGGTGCGGCAGTGCGCCCAAGAATATATTTTTTTAAAATTAATTTTTGCAATTTTTACAATTTTCTCGATTTGTGTGCCCAAAATAGGGGTACTTGCAAAAAAATTATCTCAGAAGTCAATTGTGTCCAAAATGGATGTGCCTTATATGGAAATAAGGGTTTTTAGGTGTTTTGAGCACAATCGTGAGGTCGATTTGTGCCCAAAGTGCTCCAAAATAGCTCGCCCCCAAATCCACACAAAAATCACTAAGAACCTGAAACCCTTGGCACTCCAAAAAAACTTCAAAAAACTCAAGAATGAGCTGCAACAACAAGCTCTGATACCATGTTAGAATTCATACACCAAGAGCCACTGTAGTAAAAACCTGTCACAAAAGCAAAGAATGGAGACACAACTCATAATGATCTAAAAGATGAAATATTCATTTAGAGGGAATAATAATTACAAAGAGATCAAAGCCTTATAAAGGTGATCAAAACCCTAAAAGGAGGAGAAACCTAAGTTGCATGATAATAATTAATAAATAATTAATTATTATATGTCTAAAGTTTAGCTTAAGTGAACTAGAGATAATAAGTGACTTTAATAATTAAATCAAATGATTTAGTTAATAAGCGAATTAACTTATTACTCTAACATGTAACACAACAGAAGCACGACAATGCCCGCACAAACCAATTTTACCTGGTAATATTGTGAGCACCTTCAAGTTGCCTTGACAACATGCATGGTCCCTCATCGAACATGTTCTAGTCAGAAATAGATCAAACTCCCCAGAACGGGCGAGAGAGAAAGGAATGAAAGATGACTTGATCCACGAGGAGCTAGAAGAAATGAATGTAGTTGTGTTCGATATACACACCCCTTAGCCGACTTGAAGGTGAGGTGACACCTAGTAAATGCCACTGCATGTTGCAGTGTAAGGTCAACGTGGGAAGTAATTACAGAAAGGGTGGTGGATTGGGTGACCATGTGGTTGAATAGCACGCGGCCAACCCATCCACTTCCTATGGTCTTGAGTGGACGCTCGTGGTGGGGGCCGCACACATCTCGATCAAGGCATTGAAAATCACATTTTACACACCTTGCACGAATGAAGATGAAACACGTGACATATTGGCCAGTCATGGATATAAATTTTGATTTGGGGTTGCCAACTCAACAATCTACCTAGCTAAAAAAATTGGTGTGGGGTCCACACAGCGAGCCACGTGAACCCTGAAGTTAGGGTGCACACGTATTAGCATCTCTCCCCTAATAGAACATATTGTGATAGGAGAGGAAGACAACTAACTTTGTACATTTTGTTTTATTCAATAGCTTGTTATAATTTAATGATTTGAATAAGTTGAAAGACATATCAAACTAAAATCCAAATGTCTATATCATTCTCATAATCTTAAATACTAATGCAATATCATCTAAATGATAACATATCAATTAAAAAAGAACAAATTCTATACTAAGACTTTATTCTTTTATACAACACCCTAACACTATAACTTGAATATTATGTAAGTTCGATGCCTCATTCAAAGTAAGTTGACTTAGACCCCTGTTTTTTAAATTTCAAAGACATAAAAGGATCAATAACCTTTCCGATTGGGCAAAGTTTTTGCAATCTACTTGTTATGATTAGGATCTCATGAAATGGAACATTTTTCAAGGACACCATGTTCTCCCCCACTAAAAATTTAGTTGCAGACATTTAATCAAATATCCTTCTCTTGAATGGGTCCCACGCGCAAAGAAAGAACATTCTCGTTTGAAAATTCAGTCTTTCGGCGTGCAAGAACATTTTGAGAGTCAAGGAAAGGAGTAGGAAGAATAAAATCTTCATACCACCATCAAAAGCACTTGTAGATCTTGACATCAAGAAGAGATAAGAATGAATCAGAACATTTTGGGAGATAGACCAAATAGCACATTCTTTCAAATAGATTGTTTGGTTTATGGATGGTCTTATAATTAAAATTAATTCATTTATTTTGAGATTGAAAGCTATAATAAACATGTTACATTTTTATAAGGTTTTTGTTGATGGAGAGTTGGGATAAGTCTAATGATGTTTTCTCTTTTGACTGGTTTAGTGTTTTTTTTGGTTGTTGATGTAGAGTTGGGATAAGTCTAATGATGTTTTCTTTTGATTGGTTTAGTGTTTTTTGGGTCGTCAATTCATAAGGTTGGTGGAGTTTTCTTGATTGACGTGGTTAGAATGTTTTGATTATATAAATTAGCTCGTCTTTGGATGTGTTGTTCAATAAGGTTGGTGGTGTTTTTCTTTTTGGTCAATTTAGGTTTTTTTATTAGAATCTTCAATTTACAATATTGATGGTGTTGGTCTTGGTTGGGTCGGTTTGAGTTCCTTGATTGGGATCACTAGTTTACAAGGTCAATAGTGTTTTTACTCGTTGGTTATTTTGGGTTCTTTGATTAGAATCCTCAGTTACAACAGTGAGGTTTTGGTCTTGGTTAGATGAGTTTGGGTTCCTTGATTGAGATCACTAGTTTACAAGACTAAGGTGTTTTTCTCTTTGGTCGATTTTGGTTCTTTGATCATAAACCTCAATTTATAACATTGATGATGATGTTGGTCTTGGTTATATGGGTTTGTGGACCTTGATTGGGATCACTAGTTTACAAGGCCACAATGTTCTTCTCTTTGGTCGATTTAGATTCTTTGATCAGAAACCTTAATTTATAACACCGATAATGGTGTTGGTCTTGGTTAGATGGGTTTGGGGACCTTGATTGGGATCACTAGTTTACAAGTCCATGTTGTTCTTCTCTTTGGCCGATTTAGGTTCTTTGATCAGAAACCTCAATTTATAACACTGATGATGGTGTTGGTCTTGGTCAGATGGGTTTGGGGACCTTGATTGGGATCATTGGCTTACAAGGTCAATGTTGTTTTTCTCTTTGGTTGATTTGGGTTCTTTGATTGGGACCACTAGTTTACAAGGTCAATGGTGTTTTTCTCTTTCATTGATTTAGGTTTTGTGGTGAGGAGAATCCTCGAAGACAATGCTAATGGTATTGGTCTTGGTTAGATGGTTTGGGTTGCTTGATTGGGATCACTAGTTTACAAAGCCAATGGTACTTTTTTCTTTGGTCAATTTGAATTCTTTAATTAGAATCCTCATTTTTCAATGACGATGGTCTTGGTCTTAGATAAGTTTGGATTTCTTTTTTAGTCTTAGATAAGTTTGGATTCCTTGATTAGAATTGATGGTTTACAAAAGGTCAATGACATTGACATCAACAAATTGAAGTTTTTTTTGTTGGGATCACACATAATAACGTCGACTTTTATTGGAATCACACATAATAGTGTTAACTTGCTTAAATAAATTTCAATTTTTAAAATAAAAATAATTAATTCACAAGCACGCTAATTATCCTATTTATCAAAATAATAAATCAATGCAGTAATATGATTCATTATCGAAATTATATATTTGATAGCATTACTTTATATCACATTTTGTTACTACAAAAGTTAAGGACAAATTGTGCAATCCATTAAAAGCAAGGTCAATACTTTACATGCATCTAATATAATTTGTTCGTAGGTTAGCCCTAAGTACATCAAGGAAATTCCGAGGTAAAATCCGGAACAGTGGAAGCCATTAAAGTTTTTCGGCGATTCATCATCAAGATATTCCTCTGGCAAGATTATGGCAATGATGTGTGATCCATCACCAGTACAGGTAAAGATTTGGACATCAATCCAAAATCATTTGTGGGGCGGGAGCAGATCAAGGAGATTTGGGGGCACAGAGCAGATCAAGGGCATTTGGGGGCAAAATCTGAAATGTTCCGCATGTAAAACGCGTACTTGTGAAGAACAGACTCGGGCAGCGAGAGCAGGACATCTAGGGCAGCATTGGGAGCAGAGGAAGAAGGTAGCAAAAGGCAATAAATGTCACTGGCAAGGGGCCCAGCATGAAGGGGCTTCCCCCACCCAAAATCCACATTCATCAGCTCTATTCTCGACCACTGTGAAATCACCAAGCTCGCCACCATATCAGGCCGGACGCTTTTATCAGCCAAATAGTCAATCGCGGAGCGTACATAATCATCTGAAAGTCTGGCCTTGGCCTTCTGCACAAGCTGCACGGCATATGAAAGAGGGCGCTCTGTGAGCTCATCTACAGTGCTCTCCGCACAGGCGAGCACAAAGGCGTTTCCGTAGAAGCCCGCAGGAAGCTGCGGTTGGAGCTTGTCCCTCACATTGGCACTGAAGAGCAGCTTGATGCTTTGCCCACCAGGTAACTCCATTGCCCTAATCCAACATCTCCAGATGTGGCTGGAGATGGCTTCAAAGGATGTGCAAGTGGTACCATCTGTTTCAATCCTCAATCGGTTAATCCATCACAATTTCACATTTCATCAAATACTG
This sequence comes from Thuja plicata, assembly GCA_018584345.1. Classification (NCBI taxonomy): domain Eukaryota; kingdom Viridiplantae; phylum Streptophyta; class Pinopsida; order Cupressales; family Cupressaceae; genus Thuja; species Thuja plicata. The sequence continues at coordinate 1,189,765 of MU224129.1, read as the reverse complement.
TAGTTCTATTTCTATTGTGTCAAAATTTACCTTGGCCGTGACAAGCTGCTCGTTTTAGGGCACAGAGCTGGTCTCTGGTGAAGCGGAGGGAAGTGCGGACTAGGGTTTCGCTGCTCAACCTGCTCTTCAAGCTGCATAGGTCTGGGACAGGTCTAAATTCAGGGTGTGAGTATTGGATTTGAGGTGGGCTTCTAGGTCGTAGTTGCTCTCGCCCCCAGTAGGGCAAGGGAAATGGGTCCATATCTGTTGCCTTTCGAGCAATTTGTGCCCATGTGTGGACGAATTGTGAGCTTCCCAAGCCATCACACAAGCAATGGCTTATTGCTACACACACCACTACTCCACCACCCTTTAGTTCTGTGACCTGCACAGCATTGAACACATTTGCCTCTGATTATCTACAATTGTCACACACCATTGAACACATGATTGCCTTCCATTATCTACAATTGTCACACAACATTGAACACATTATTGCCTCCGATTATCTACAATGCACTTGAACTTTTTAAATTTGATTGAAGTTGCTTGTAGAAATAATAACTGATCGATGAAAAATGATCTAAAAATTTAATCACACTTTATAATCTCTTATTGATATAAGAGAATCATAAAATATGATATGCATAGTTGAATCGTACTCGTGATTCCACATCACCATAAGAAAACGTTCTTATAGATCATGAAGTATGATCTAAATAGTTGTATCACACTTTATAATCCTATAATCCTACAGCTACAGTGATATGTGGAAATGTTCTTGTGGATCATAGAATATGGTCAAAAATGTCAAGTCACTCTCTTTGCTGTTATCAACATAACAAAATGTTTTATGATTCATATAATATTTCAAAACTTTGACACAATTTCTAATTTATCATTAATTGGAGAAAGTTATGATCTAAGAAAACATCTGTGCAAAGAATCACAGAAAATGTTGAATCACTCTCTATAATCTATCATCAATATGAGAAAATTATGTTCTAAGAAAACATCTGTACAAAGAGTCACAGAAAATTTTGAATCACACTCCATAATCTAAGATCATAGTAAGAAATATTCTAATAGATTATGGAGTAGTATGATCTGAAACATCATATCAAATTCTATAATTGTTGCTAACATGAAATATAATTTAAAATATTGATTCACATTATATAATTCATATCACTATAATAAAAGTATTATATAAACTCATAAAACATGGGTCAATGAGTTGAACTCAAAAACTACACAGTTAAATTCTGATAACAATATCACAATAATCTAAAATGTTAAATCGAACTCCATAGTTCATTTTTATTTAAAAAAAAATATGAAAGACTCCTACATTCATAATCTTACGATAGAAAAAGCTAAATCAGTCTGTAATTTGTTTTTAACATCACATAAAACATTCTAATTAATAAATCGTAGAACGCAATCTAAAACATTAAATCACACTCTACAATACAATATTTAAAAAAAAAAAAATTCTATCAGATCACAAATATAATCAAAACATTAAAAAGAATGCATACACAACTTCTATCATGCTCTGTACTCATTTTATTTCTGCGAGGCAACAAATTTACCTGAACTACAAGCGGTGGAATGTCCACAAAGCTGTCAGCCTGCACCTTGTGCAAGAGTTTCCTCCATGACTTGCAAGGCTTGGGGAGACGCTGGAATTCTTGGAGAGTCAAGTCAGAATGAGCCTGCACGAACAGAGCTCCTTCACCATTGCAAACAACCTCTAATTTATCCTGCTCTTTCTCGCTTCTCCTCAGCCTTCCAGCCAATGGATAATAATAAACAAGAACCCTGCCCAGAGCAGCCCTTATACGCTCCCCTGCATCTTCATCATTCTCCTCGTCATGATCTTTTTTGTGGTACAAAAACAAATATTTGATTTGAAACCTGAGAAACAGCTGGTCATCCAGATTAGAGAGATAGAGGCATTCGAAGGGAGTGGGCTGAGATGGAGGCACCAGAACTGGCGCCTGCGTCCTAGTTTGCAAATCTGGGAGAAGCATTGTTGATTCCTTTCAGATGAAAAGATGAAAATGAGATTGGAATGAGCTGAAACAGGCAGAGAGCGCAGAGGAGGAATTTAAAGGAGTAGCGGATGAATGCAGTCGGTGAGATAATGAAAGAGTACCCAAGTGGGGCTTCCACTCTAACACTAAAATTTGAAGCTAAGATTCTCCACCATGACCCAATGCCCACCGAGATTGTGGCATTAAGCTGTTACTCTTCACCAAATTTTTGTCCTTAGGTTCCCCTTATTCTCTCTGCTCTGTTTGGGGATTTAGGCGGTTGGCCGTACTACATCCATCTTAAGTGTCCCCTATAGTTGAGTGTCAATCTGTGGTGGCAGCTTTTTAGAGCTTTATAAAAGGATTCTACTACAGTAATGGGGTATGATTTAAGGATAAACAGTGGGGAGGTTTTCTTTGAGCTTTTAGACTGGTAAAATGTCTAAGGTTTGAATCCTCAACCCATTTTTTGAAGAAGGAATGCTCACCTTAAATAGTTAAATTTTAAATTTTCTTTTGATTGTTGAATTTATGAAAGATAAGAATAAATTCTGTTTTATTTAAATATGAAAGGATTGGTCTAATAGTTCAATTGTCAAAAGGTTTTATATCTTATTCTTTTATAAAGGTGGTAAATAATTGTTCTATTTCTCTTTTTTCAGTTTAGGTAATACGGAGAATTAACAGTTCAGCAACCAGCCCTATAATATTTTTGAAGTGGGCGAGCTACCTAAACTCTTCAGACCGCCATCTGAACTGTCCTACACTCAGCACAGCTGGTAAATCAGGTTTCGAACCTGTGACTGTTTATCATATTTTTCAGCTGCTCAGTAATCCGATCTACACTTGGAACAATAATTATTGTTATATTTTATATTTGTTAAAATAAAAAAATTAAATTTAAATCTTATATTTAAAAATAGTCTCACCTACTCCATTTTCATCTCATTCACATGTGAAAATATTTAAATAATTAACTTTTAAAATAGGAAAAACTTATGTTTTAACTATTGAAACAAGAACCTATATAATTTTGATAACAGTTTAAAGAAATTTTTTAATAATTTATTATCAGTTTCAAAAGGTTTCCTTGATAAGCTTGATGTTTTTAATCTTTAAATATTGAGTTTGAAATGGACTGTACTGATCTTTCATTCTATTTTGTTAGTGGATTGTCTACCCCACGCATATCTTATTTTTGCAAACTGGTACCTACCTCAAATCTATCCAAGAATTACTTTTTAAAATGAGGTTCCCAATGAAATCTCCAAATCTTAAAAGTTGGACTCCCTACTAAACTCTCTGAGTAGAAATTCTAGGTAAGAACACACCTTAACAAATAATTGATTCTGGATTCTTTTCTTTGAAATTGAGTTAAGGACTGGGCTCCACACTGTAATTCATTCCAGATGGATTTTATTCTGGGAATCCACAAAACCACCCCAGTCCCATCACCAATCAATCATGATTGATGGCTAGTGCACACTGACCTAGCACTAATGCATAAAAGCATCCTCTTTTCTCAATGCGTGGGATCAAAACTGTGCGCTGTCTAGCTATTATATTTCTAAATTCATGTGGATGGAAGGGATGAATCAGGGGTCACATAGAAGGATAAAGATAAATTCAGCACTGCTATTCCTTTCTTTTCCCACTTTTATTCTCTCCATCCACTAACACAACCGATTTGGCCTGATACCCAACACCATTCACATGTTATTCGACACCATTCCCCTGTTATTCCTTCTTTTTATTTTTATGGAAGATTTCATAAGTTTATTTTGTCTTCTAATATGCAATCATAAGTTTCTGTCATACTTCTTTGACATGCTTTTCAATATAGAATCATGAGTTTATGCTGATATTTCTCTAACTAGAGTTAAAAACTGAGAGTACCCATTTCATTAAATTTGCCTACAATAAAATTCAGTTTCATTTCTTATATGATATTTAAACATGGAAACTTGTTGGATGTCATAATCAAAATATACCATCCACATTTCAATATCATATTTCATCCAACTCCAACATTGATTTGATGGTATATAAAAATTGTCACAGACCATTAATTTGGACTAGTGTCATGATCAATTCTGGACAAGATTCAGGCGAAAGCGAAGCAAACCACCAATTAGTTACCGAGTTCATGCGAAAGTGACACAAACCAATATTTATGTGACTTCCAGGAATATTTTAGTTTTAGAATTGCTGGAAATTCCTAATTTATGCTTCACACTGCGACATGACGCTGACAAAGGGTGAGGCTTCCATTGATTATTAATTATCACCTTATCATCATATAATGCGGGTACATGATCTCTTGTCCACCCATAGAAACCAGGATAGCTTGTTTCAGGGACACGTATTAATTATTAATAGAATTGCTTTTCATAAATAATTTTATTTTAAATTAACTAGTTGCTTTTTTTAGGTAAAGTGTAGGCACCAGGTAATTGCTAATATTTACACATAAAAATAAAATAAAATAAATCATATTCAAGTAATAATGGATCACAATGTAGGTAGGTAGGTTAGGCTTAAAATATTTATGGTATATCAATTTTAAAATATAAAGAAATTTTAGTTGGATTGAAAATAGACAATCAATAAGAAAGGAGAAAGCTACAAATCTTATTGACAAGGCATAAACAGATTGAGTAGATTTCCACAATCCATAAGCTAATTAATGAGTGCTTCTGGATTTGATTGTGTAAGAGTTTTTATCATCAACGTTTCGGATCACACTCCGTGATCCATCATCAAGATGATAGAGAGCAAGGAAAAAATGGATCACAGAGTGTGATTCGAAATGTTGATGATAAAAACTCTAACACAATCAAATCGAGAAGCACTCATTAATTAAGCCATAAATACTTTGCTTCTCTAAAGATTGTAAATGCTTTTTAAGTGTTAAATAAGTAATGTTTGACTTTTTGCTATAAAAGAATGGAGCAACAAGAAAGCCGCTTAAAACAATAAGTAATAATAAAGTCAATTGTAGAAGAATAAATTGGGAGAACACAAGAACCAATCACACTAGCAAGAAGCACATTAACGAAAATCAAGAATCCCAAAAAGTATTATAGTCGGCATCCACAAGAACACTAAATAGCCAAGGATTCCTAATTATTTCCAATCTAGTTAGAAGTTGATTTAGCCAAGAAATCAACACCCTAATTTCTTTCTCTTTTAGTACGATTTCATTGAGCAATATTGAAACGACGATTGGGGATGTTGATGCCTTAAAAATGTTTATTGCATATCATTTTTTTTAAATAAATGAATGTTAGTTGGATTAAAAATGGACAATTAATAAGAGAGGAGGAAGCTATCAAATCTCATTGAAAAGGCGCAAGTACTTATAAGTACTTGCTTCTCTAAAGATTGTACATGTTTTAAGTGTGAGAAGTAATGTTTGTCTTTATCTTATAAAATATGGAGCAGCAAGAAAGTCACTTAAAACAAATAGTAATAATACAATTAATTGTAGTAGTATAAATTGGAAGAACACAAGCACCAATTACACTAGCAAGCAATACACTACAAAAATCAAGAAACTAAAGTTGTATCATAGTTGTCATCCACAAGAACACTAAATTGTTTGTTCAAGGTTGACACAAGGAAATCCCAATTTATTTTCAACGCTATTCTAATTAGAAGTTGATTTAGCCAATAAATCAACACTTGATTTTATTCCTTTTTAGTATGATTCCATTTAACAATATTGAAACCAAGAGTGAGGATGATGTCTTTCTTACATTCATTCACACAAGTGTGTGTTAGTGCTATTTTCTGTTGTTAAGCATTGGTTAGGGTTTTGTGTCCAAAGCCTAGGTTAAAAAATTGCTCAAATTTTTCCCTTGGCGAGCTTTAGTCTCATGTTCGCAGTGACTGATCTATCTAGTATGTGTTCCTTAAGTTCTTATGTCCAAGGGCTTCATGTTGTCAATTTAACGGTCACTTGTGTTTAGGTTCATCTAGTAACCGATTGGTTTCCTTATGTCAAAAAGCACGCGTATGTTATTTGGCCTCTGTTTGTCTTGGTGTTTTATTACCTTGTGTTTTGGCCCCACTCTCATGATGACCTAAGGACTTAATGTTAACTGCACATGCCTTAAGTTTTCTTTAGATTGTGTCATGTTGGGAGTGAGTCAGGATTCATTTTTTATTTCACCGACCTTACGAGTCCTCGTCTTATGTCCTAGTCACGCGTATGTTATTTGGTCTCTATTTGTTTTGGTGTTTTATTACCTTGTGTTTTGGCCCCACTCTCATGATGACCTAAGGACTTAATGTTAATTGTACATGCCTTAAGTTTTCTTTAGATTGTGTCATGTTGGGAGCTAGTCAAGATTCATTTTTTATTTCACCGACCTTACGAGTCCTCATCTTGTGTCCTAGTCATGCGTATGTTATTTGGTCTGTTTGTCTTGGTGTTTTATTACCTTGTGTTTTGGCCTCGCGCTCATGATGACCTAAGGACTTAATGTTAAATGCACATGCCTTAAGTTTTCTTTAGATTGTGTCATGTTGGGAGCTAGTCAAGATTCAATTTTTATTTCACCGACCTTACGAGTCCTCGTCTTATGTCCTAGTCACGCGTATGTTATTTGGTCTATGTTTGTCTTGGTGTTTTATTACCTTGTGTTTTGGCCCCGCTCTCATGATGACCTAAGAACTTAATGTTAACTGCACATGCCTTAAGTTTTCTTTAGATTGTGTCATGTTGGGAGCTAGTCAAGATTCATTTTTTTATTTCACCGTCCTTACGAGTCCTCTTCTTATGTCCTAGTCATGCGTATGTTATTTGGTCTCTGTTTGTCTTGGTGTTTTATTACCTTGTGTTTTGGCCCTGCTCTCATGATGACCTAAGGAATTAATGTTAACTGCACATGCCTTAAGTTTTCTTTAGATTGTGTCATGTTGGGAGCTAGTCAGGATTCATTTTTTATTTCACCGACCTTATGAGTCTTCGTCCTGTGTCCTAGTCACGCATATGTTATTTGGTCTTTGTTTGTCTTGGTATTTTATTACCTTGTGTTTTGGCCCCACTCTCATGATGACCTAAGGACTTAATGTTAAATGCGCATGCCTTAAGTTTTCTTTAGATTGTATCATGTTGCGAGCTAGTCAAGACTCATTTTTTATTTCACCGACCTTACATGTCCTCATCTTGTGTCCTAGTTTGGTCTCTATTTGTCTTGGTGTTTTATTACCTTGTATTTTGGCCCCACTCTCATGATGACCTTAAGACTTAATGTTAAGTGCACATGCCTTAAGTTTTCTTAGATTGTGTCATGTTGGGAGCGAATCAAGATTCCTTTTTTATCACCGACCTTACGAGTCCTCGTCTTCGTCTTCTGTCCTAGTCGTTAGTCGTTAGGGAATAGTAGCTCGTAGGCTCATTGAGACCTTTTTGAGCTAGTTTTGGTTTGCAGGTGTCAGCAAAGAGATGAACTCAGAAGCTCGTTGGGATGTCCCTTATTTCTCAACGAGTGAACGAGTTCGATGTGGAACATGTCTTAAGTGAAGGAAGCGGAAGCATCAAGCTCGTAGACTCGTTGAAGTTCCTTAGCGGTTTCAACGAGTAAATGAGTGGTCTATGGGAAGGACTTTGGAGTAAGATTGAATGCGTGATGGACATGTATACAAGATGGTTAAATATTGAAGCACTCGGAAGCTCGTTGAAATCTTCAGGATGTTTCAGCAAGCTGACGAGTATGAAAGATAAAGGCAGATTGGATTCACTGAGAGTAGACGTGGCCACGGTTTTTAACAAAGGGTGCTTGGGCACTCGTTGAGATGATTTAAAGGTGAAAATGTGCCGAGGAACTCGTTGAGATGTTTCATTTGCTTCAACGACTTCCCGACGGTGAAACATGAAGATGTTTCTATCGCTAGTTGGCATGTGATGATTGGTCGATTGTGGTGGTGTGTTCCTCGGCGAAATCTTGAGAGCATCTCAGCAAGGTCCAGTGGGTGAAATGAGCTTGATCAAATGGATTTAAATTTTGTCGATAGTAGTTGATTTCTTTTGATCGACAGTGGAGATTTCAACTTGAAGAGCCGACTGTTGTAAACCATAAAAGCTTACATGAAAATGCATTAATGGTGAATAAAAGATTGATGAAGGTATAATTTAATTCTCTCTTCATCAATTTTGAAGCAAAGATTGTGAGTTAAAGCAGAAGACGATGTACTGGGTTTGCAGTATTGATTTTCCGAAGTTGCGAGCAATTCTACTTGGCGAATTTGAGCAATAAGTTGGCATTCCTCTCTTCATCTGTAACTAATTTTTATTTCTAGAGGGTTAGGGCAAAAGGTTTTAAATCCTAGTTAGGGCTTCTGGTCATGTTAGTAGGGGTTCTTGTGAATTTCAAAGCTATGTCGACCTCATCCATGGTCCCAGCCTCAGAGGGCCCCAAAGCAAAAAGACAAAAGAAGGAGAAGGACCTCTCCGATGATCTGATTGCCTAATTGCTTGGGTCATCCCATAGATCCAAGACATAAACTAATTGTTGAACATGTCAAATAAGTGAGAGGACTAGGGCTGGGGGGGGGGGCGGCGGCGGGTGGGGTGGGGTTGAACCAATTATTCACAAACACTTATTAAAATTTTTACTAAACCGGTAAGCACTGTAAACAATTCATAAATTTATAATAGATGTAAACATGAAAGCACAAAATCATCAACACAATGAACACCAAAATTTATGTAACCAAATTGAGAAAAACCATGGAGAAACTAATTCTCATGAAATGAACACTAGTTTTAAGGTGACACCAGTTAAGGTGATTTTTACAAGGGCTCACTGTGAGTTGGCTCACTACTGATCGGGCTGACTGCCCTGAAATGTGAAAGGCTCATTGTCAATTACAAATAGGCTCATTGCCAATACAAAAGATATTTATTGATAAAATGTGAATTGATAGAATTGTATTTGATTATGCATGAAACAATTCCAATTGATAGCACATAGATTACTGACATCAGATATTTAATACAACCCCTTTGCCAACACACACCAACTTTTGCAACACAGTATATAAGGCCTTCTTTTGTTCTACTCAACTTTTTTCACACCACAGCCTAATATTCTGAGATCGACTCACACCATATCACCTTCAGTTCATTGTCTCTAGCTTGCACATATATTCACATCTATCTCCACATCGCACACATACTTACTTACATTAGATACAAAAAGGTTTTGTTTATTTATACAAGTATTTGATCATACATATGTCGGCCACACCAAAAGAGTGTGTCAGCCACAATACAAAGATATTATGATTATATTCAACATGCTACCATTGACCCTAAATCTAGGTCATATATAAAACATCTTTGCAACACATTACCACATGACCTAAATATAGGTCGCCCTTAAGATGTACACGCTTCATATTACATTCACTGAGAAAATAAGTAAATTCTGAAACCATATGAATGCCACAACCAAGACCATGTCTGGTTCAACAAAACTTTTGAACCAAATGATAGATGAGAAATGCTAAAACCTATCCAGAATACGATATACATTTTACATCAAAACCATCTGATGAATTGTAGGAAAGTCCATATATCAGAAACACTTGGAATCAACACTGTAAGCAGAACAGTCAACAAATACCAATAGACAAACATCACGCAACTCCAAACACCGAAAGTATACAAGTATACTAAAAGATGCAATTTATAAGTAGAATCCAGTACACTTGTCACCAAGCACCAAAACTGTATGTATTGATCATGTTATGTATATAATGAAAACCATCGATACCGATAACGACAATTGTCCAACCGATACTGATATCCCTAGGTAGTCAGTAAGAAGGTTTTGACATCAATGACAACAATGCTAGCAACAATATCAATGAACCAAATCTAAAAGCATAACCTTCCTCTACAACCATCTTCACATTCTCAAGAAAATTATTTAACATCTTGCATAGATTAAACTAAACATTTTTCCCAACCATCTTATGAGTAATCTAAACAAACACAATTGAAGTGGCACCATCATGATTCCCAAACTAAACTTTATAGGAAATGTCATAGGCAACATACCTCACCACTTGATCAAGAAGGGTATTTATCTGTAATGCACGTTGATCACGACCAATAGTGGTCAACCTCTTCACCTCTTCACAACTTATTGATTTCTTCCCTAGAACATCTCCAACACTGCACAATCCTATAATGTCTTCAATTACTTTCTCTGTCACCTGATAGGGCTTGTCTAACATTAGGTTTCCATCCTGAAACCAACTCAATAGAAATATAATGAACTCTTCATCGTCACACCAGGGAAATTCTCCCCATATATCCAATCCATGATTTTGTATTCTCTACAATTCTTTCATGGATAAACTACTCTCCATTTGCCTGATTTTCCATGATCAAAATCCTCAATTTTAGTCTTCTTCAACATCTTTGATACAACTGCACCGGTACCATGAACAACCAACTGAGATTCCATAATCACACTTCACTAATTCCAACCTCTCTCTTAGGCTTTGCAAAAAACTTCTAATTTTTTATATTTTCAATAGTGCCAAATGATTGCAAAAATTCGCATTTATATCCATGAGCTATCATACTTTCTTTTCCTTCCAAAAATTAAATATCGATGATGCAACCCAGCCGTACTGCACACATCAATCAATCAATCATCAACTGCAATTATTATCCGTCCAATCATTATACTAGAGATAAGCTAGTTTCAACCAGTATCTCCTTGGAGTAGGGGAAGTGACTGATGTAGCATTTTAATACTCCCCTTGAGCCAAAGCATTTGGCTCAATTACCATAATAGCTAGTATAGGGATCTGGTACCACCAAGTTCTCTTCACCAACATCTTTCTTCTTCCATATTTAGTCTTTTGAGAATCACTTAAAGCCAAAACATTATTTCTCTCTTCAATATTCACCGAAGCACCACTAGATCTATATGTGTTAGCATAGTGACCAATCTGACCACATTTGAAACAATTAACATTCCTCTAACTTGATCACTAACTGAATTTTAGATCTGCATTGGTTAATCTTGTAACCACAGTTGTGACAAACATAACAATTTCCATGAAAGATATTACTCATTTCATTCTTCTTATCTAATTTGGAAACTTGACTTCTGCATTGACTTTCCTTATGACCAACCTGATGACAACTAAAACATTGAATCTTCTAGTAACACTAGATGGATCTGCTTTCTCCCACGTGTTCTGCTAAGGGTTTTTTTGTAGGATGGGAATCCTGTGCAGGAACTTGTTGGGACTTCACTAGCGTGACTTCCTTCAATTATGGTGCTGCCTTCTGCCTGCCCTTCTTGCTCTACTTTGTAGGGGGTTGTGGTGGCATCAGGTCGCTCTGCGGCTGCAATTGGGGTGTCTGCGACGGTCAACACTTTGTGATCTTCTTCTTTGTGGGATGCTAGTATTGCACCTAAGGCCTCTACAGGGCTGTCAGGCTCTTTTGCCGACATTGTTTCCAAGTCGACTACGACTGGGAAATGACTTAGGGCTCCCATTGATAATGGGTCTTCCATTGCTCTGGTTCCTATTTGCGGGTCTCTCTCTATCAAGCTTTCCATTGCTCCAGATGGGGATTTTTTGAGCAACAATAATATCTTTAAGTCTCACATACTGATTTTTTCATTTTCGGGCATTCTGGCCTAGCCTCCCCCAACTGCATGACTGGATTCCTCGAAGGTGAGAACCAAAATTATCAGGTATCGTTAATATCTTTTCAATGGCAAAAGGGTTTTTCATTGCAAAGTTTGATAATGCCGAGGATAGAGCTACAATCCTGTGTGATTACTTCTTTTTCTAGGAGGATGAAAAATGTATGCTTATGGTTAAGTCATGGCACCCTACTTTCAATCCTTCCACTGAAAACTTTAGTAAGATCCCTATATGGGTCAGACTCCCCAACCTGCCCCTTCATCTTTGGCATGATTCTGTCCTTGAGGAAGTGGGTGGGGCTTTGGGGGATTTACTGATTACTGATAATGATTTTGACAATATGTATCATTCCACATTGGCTCGCATACTGGTAGATCTTGACACCTCGAAGGGCCTTCCAGCTGAAATCAAAATTGAATCATCCTTGGGATCTTGGACCCAACAACTTGACTACGAAGGTATCCCTTTTAGGTATTGTAAATGTTTTAAGAATGGTCACATCTCTTCCCATTGTGGCTTTGATACCAAGAAGAAGAAATCCTCTCCCTCTTGATGGAAGGGTGCTTCTACCCAATATTACACTGTCTTGAAAAACTCCACTCAATCTGGGAAGGAAGCTATTCCTGATAGAGGAAATCATATGCCTTCTATTCAGGAGATTGGACCAGGTCCTTATTTTCCTCTTGCCACTCCTTTTGGGTCTGTTGGGGCAAATGTCGGCCCTATGTTGGTTGCTTCACTGGAAGATTTCTCTTTGTACGAGGTTTCGGGTCCCTTCAAAACCTATTTATACCTATTAGTCAAAATAGTGAATCTTTTGATTTTTCCTTATCTTACAATCAAATGCCTTATGACCAAAATTCTTGCAAATGTGACAACAATCATTTAAAGATAAGTACCTTTGAGCATTCAGTTGCCTTACTAGAGATTTTATTGTAGAAGTATTCTGATTCATGACCTTGCCAGCTGCCCCAGACATCGCTTTAACTTCAACTACCTTTTCTTTGCCTTTATCCTCCATATCTAAACATTCACCAGTAAAACATAATCCTTATTTATCCTTGTGAATCTTTTGCAAGGCTAATAACTGATCAAAAATAGTACTGCTCTCACACACTTTAGCTTCAAATCTTAGCTTCTTCAATTCTTGATCCATCTTCTCATTTTATTCTGACTTCATCTTGATGATATTCTTTAGATTCTCTTCAGATTTATTCCATTCTTCCATACATAGATAAAAAATGTTTTTCAAATCCTCTTTGGTCTGCTTCCAGTCTTCCAACTTCTATTTACGTTCTTCTTCGGTCCTCATCCAACCTACCTTTAATGTTTTCAATCCATTTTTACAAATTCCTTAGAATTTTTCTTGTCATTTAGTATCTTCTCCAATTTTGCCACCTTTTCTTTTGATTCCTTCAATTCTTGACTGACTTCCTTATGCCTTTCTTTAAACTTCTGGATCTAATTCCTCAGCTTACCGATACATATGTTCACTTTCTTTAGGTTTTCTTTCAACTCATCATTTCCTAATTTAGTACTCTTAAAGCCGCTCATCATGATCTGCCAATCCTCATTAGCATTATCCTCCTTCCATTCGTTCAAACAATCAAGATCCTCCCAAGCTATTAGGCTCTATCTACAAGGGACCAAACTCTGATACTAATTGTTGAACAAGATGAATAATTGAGAGGGGGGGTAGGGGGGGGGGGGCGGCGGTTGGGGGTGAATCAGTTATTCAAAAACACTTATTAAAACTGTTACTGAAGCGGTAAGCACTGCAAACAATTCATAAAGTTATAACAAATGTAAACATGAAAGCACAAAACCTTCAACATAATGAACACTAGAATTTACGTGGAAACCCAAACTAGGAAAAACCACATAAAAACTAATTCTCATAAGTGATTTTTACAAGTGCTCACTACCAGTTTCCTCACTATGGGTTGGATCACTGGCGATCAGGCTAACTACCCTGAAATAGGAAAGGCTCACTGCCAATTACAAATAGGTTCATTTCCATTACAAAAGATGTGTATTGATAGAATTGTATTAATGATTATGAATGAAACACTTCCAATTGATAACACATAGATTAACGACAACAAAGATCCAATACAAACCCTCTGCCAACACACAAAAACTTATGCAATACAATGTATAAAGCCTTCTTCTATTCTACTCAACTTCTTTCACACCACGTCCTAATATATCAAGACTAACTTGCACTATATCACCTTCGGTTCTCTATCTTCATATCACACACTTACTCACTTACTTCCAATATAATTTTTTTTCTTTATTTATACAAGTATATGATCACACATATGTCAACCACACCAAAAGAGTGTGTTGGCCACAATACCAAAGATATTACAATTATATTTAACATGCTACTACCGACCCTAAATCTAGGTCACATATAAGACATCTTTGCAACATGTTACTACAAGACCTAAATATAGGTCATCCTTATGATGTACACGCTTCATATTATATTCACCGAGAAAAGTAAATTTTGGAACCATCAGAATGCCACAACCAAGTGATGAACTATAACTGATTGAATGTTTGAAGATGATAAGTTGATGATCACCGAGCTGCAGAAAGTAAATGCCAAACATTAAATTAGTTAATGTATTGTAATGTCATTGATGTCAACTTGATATAATCTGATTGGTCATATACATATTGTCATAGAATTCAAGAAACCAGCCAGTGTACACCGAGTGACAGTAAACACCGACGAAAAGTGCACACCGACGGGCAGAGAACCTCGAGCAGTCACAGTGTATACCGAGCATAACTGAAGTGGTCACTGAGAAGAACTGAAGTTGATGCTCGAGGACGACTGGAGTCAATGACCGAGCTAACTGAAGATCATTCACCGATTAGAACTGGAGTTAGGAAACAACAAAACACTTAGCTGGTAGGAGCTATATTTAGAGTTAAATGATTGATTGCTTTGTTTTCATCGATCAGTTGAACTAAAGATTTAAAGCTAGTTTTATTCACATTTGTCAAGGAGAAATCTACAGAATAAAACTGAAGCAAAGCTTTAAAGATTAAAGTAATGTATAGCGAGATTTGCGGATCAAGAAATAATCTACGTCAAGAACAAGAAAGACAAGGAGATTAAATGGTGAAATTATGTCTATATAAAGAGACAAGGAATTCATTATGAAATTAGGAATGCTGAATATAATTCTGGTGAAGATAGAATTCTTCATGTAGATCTGATCATACAGGCTGAAGAACAGAGCCAAGAATTCTGTAGACACCGAGCAGCAGAGAAGCAAGAGCATTCACCGAGAAGAAAGCAGAAAGAAGGGGAGCAAAGGAATTAAAGAGAACATTGATCAGAGAGGTATTATGGACTTACAATAGATCTAAAAATCTGTAAAGTAAAGTTGTATTATTGAACAGATCACTTACTGTTTCAGTTTAACCATTGATTTAGAAAATCTCTTAACCGAGTGGGATTTAACCATCCTTAATGTATTGAGATACTCAAGAGTATCAAAAGGTTTTCATCTTGACAACATAGTGAATTCTAGGTCAAATGATAAACTGTTAGTTTTAAATTCTCTAACAAGGTTGCACTTAACAGTGTGTTTATAACCTTTAACAGGGTTGGCTCTTCACCGAGCTCACTTCAGAAGAGTGAAAATTTTGGGTTAATGGTCTCTAGTGGTTTTTACCTTAATAGGGTTTCCATGTTAATATCCATGTGTCAAATGTGTATATGGTTCTTTGCTTTGATGTTTTGCTTTACAAATTTCTAAAACAAGATTGGTCTGTAAACACTAAGTTTATTTACTGCTATTGGGTAAAGGCTAGAAAAAGATAAAAAATATACTCACCAAGAAGTATATATTTGATAAGATTACTTAAAGGGATACATTTTGTAGGACTAAAATATAACTAGAGGTATATTTGTGATATAAGTTTTGGTTGGATTATTGGATTAATTATTGAGGCCATTGATTTACCCCCCCTCTTAGTTATTCTAACAATTAGTATCAGAGTTGGTGTGCTTGGAAGAGAGTTTAAAGACTCAAGCTAAAGATCACAAGATGAGTAAAAGGGATGTGCCTAAGTTGAACAAAGACAACTTTGCATCATGGAAGAGAAGGATAAGACTCCATCTATCAAGGATTGGAAATAATGTTACACAATACTTGGATATTGAATATACTACACCGACAGGACCTCTGACTGTTGATCAATTAAGAGACAAACATGAACACAATTCTATGATGATAGAACTTGCTTCTTCACTATCCAATGCTGAATTTGAAGATGTCAAATCATACACCACTGCAAAACAAATATGGGACAAACTCAAGCTAGTACATGGAGGAGATACAAAAGTGCTGAGAGCTAAAGGTAAAAGCCTAAGAGGAAAGTTTGATGACCTAAGAATGAAATAAGGAGAGAACTATTAGTAAACAGATTGTTCTATTCAATTTAAGTCTAAAATACCCAAAATACTTAAGAACAATCGAATACAACAGTTGGAAAATTGTTATTAAAAACCCTAATTTCCCTCTGAATTTAAAGGTACAGCTCCCTTATATGAATGATTTTTAGTGAATTTTTCTCTTTCCTAGTCTAACAGGGGTATGTTCTTAACCTGAGAATAGGAGTGGCAAACCAATCTAATCCTAGGCAGGAAATAGCTCAGGCAGGACAAATTCAACTCTAAATCTAGCCAACTCTGAGATTTCATCAATCAGATTAACTCCCAAAATTGGTAATGCATGAACTTCTACTGAAAATGCAGATGCAAGACTAAAGATTAACAATAGAACGCCAATGAATTGATCTATATCATAAGAACGTCTCCCAAACTTAAGATAAAAACAAGTTTCCCCTTTTGCTAATTGTATCAAATCATAATACAAAGCTCTGGTTCGAACACAAATTGTAAATCCCACTTCAAAGAAAAATCCGAATTCAACAGAAAGATAAATGCGATGCAAATGGAACAAATAAAACAATGGTATTCAGATATACAAATTTGACTCAGCAAAATGCTATCTTTCACCCCAAAATTTAACTGACCATTCTATTGATTTTGGAAATAGTACATATAGAGTTCCAGATTGGGCCGTTACAAGAAGGGGTAACCGAAACAGTTCAACTTCCCCAACTAGAAATGATAACTAAAAGTTTATCCGTTACCTATTGATCAAAATTTAGTACAAAGAGAGAGTCTACTTTTAAGCTTCGGTTTCGCTCCCTTTGCCTAATTTATCCCTATAGGCAATGAAAGCTGTGATGACTTTGATAAGTTCTTCATGTCTGTTAACGTGGACATTGGTGTATCGGATGAGCCATCTGGAATGCTCTTTAGCCAGACTTTTAATTATGTCTGTCTGATCCTTCAATTCTTCCATGGCTTTATAAACACATCCGCTCAGCTGTTGAAGTTCTGGCACTTTGTCCAAGTGGGTTGAAGATGGCTCTAACAAATTGTCTACATAATCAGAGAATGATTTCTGCATGTTTTCCAGTCCTATCATTTCCTTACCTTCTCCACTTGTCTGTGATTCTGTATGCAAACCTTGGAGAATATTGAAGTCTTTGTTCTGTTCTTCTTTAACCTTAATATCCACTTGCTGCAACCCCGTCTCGGCCTAGATGATCATTTCAATTTTGAACTCTAGGCTTTGAAGCCACTCAATTAGAGGTTTATCTCCCTTCTGCAGAATCTTGGCTTTCAACGCCTCTTTTGTCTTCATCTTCACAGCTACATGGAACGTTACTATGCACTCCTGACACTTCACTCTCTCAGATGCGAGAGTTTGTAAATTCTTCTCGATGTCATTCCTTTCTATCTCCAACCTCAAGAGAGCATTACCTAACTGCTCAACAACTACCAACCCTTCAGATTTGAGCCTCTCACCCCATCCTCTATTGGTCTGCGCGAAGTGGCGATCTTCCTGTAACTTGGCCACTATAGCTTGATTCTCTACTACTCTAGGATCAAAGGTGGATTGGGTGCTGGGAACACTTGCAATCAGGGTGAGGAGCTGTCTTATGAAATTTATCAGCTCAGCCACTTCTACCTTCAATTGAACCTTGGTAGTCTTGAGCTCCTCGAGTTCTTCTATCACCACATTAGTAGACTTCCACCAGTCTACCTTGGTGTCATGGTGAGCTAACCCCATATCAAATGACTACAACTAAAAATTTGAAGCAGTCATACCTTTGAATCTACCATCCTTGGTTGGTTTGGCCACTTCCATAGTGAAGTGTCCGGTCTCAAGGTCATGACCTAGAGTAGACATCGTCTTTATTTTCTTTTGTTTGCTCATAGCAGCCTTGGGCTAAAAAGCTCGTGATAAAGTATCTTTGCTGGAAGCCCCATCTTCCGCCCTCTTTCTCTTACGTTCCAGAGTATGTTCTATCCATGAATCTGTGCTAGTAACTTTATTGGCATAAACCAACTCCTCAATGAACAATTTCCCGATGATTGGAGGTGTAGCCTTTGGTCTCGAAGCAAATGGATTTACTGAAGTAGGAGAAAAGGACACCAATTTGGCTACTAAAGCGACCTTTTGTTTCTTCCTGGCCTCTCCTTCTGATTCTGTGGTTGAAGGAGTATCTTCACCCACTTCCACTATGACGGGAGACCCTCTCCTTGGAGAATCCTAGGTCGAGGTGTCAACCGGTACATCTACCGTGACTGCTTTTACTGACCGCTCTGGTTCTGCATCCTTGGTGAGCTCCTTTGTTGTTCCAATATTTGGGAGTGAACCTTCTCCACAAGTATTCTTTGGCTGAACTTCTTTTTCAGGAGGTTCATCGCCTCCACCAGCTAGCTGAGAAGAACTTTTGGACATAGTTGGGAGTATTACCGAGGAAGTTGTTGCAATGTTGGAGGAATCCTTTGTCGGAGTTCTTTGAGTAGGAGGCTTCCTTTCCGACCTCTTCCTCCTTCCCGCTTTCCATTCGACCCATTGTTCTGTTCTTTTCTAAATACCCCCCATTAGAGTCGACAAACCACTAATGGCTTGGTCTAGCATAGGTTCAGAACTAACAGGGGTGAGCTTTATCTCCTCTAGATATGTATTATCATACATATGATTGCCATCATCTTCTAGCCCCTCTACTGCAATGTTAACATTGAACCTTTTGATTTGTTCAATAGTTAATCGGGCATAGAATCTCTCTCTACTTTCCAAATCATCCTTACAATTAGCCTAGTAGTTTTCAATATCATGTACATGATGAATTGCATGACTCATTTGCAATACATCCCTGACATAGTTCACTAGGTCATATTGCGGTCTCAAGACATCGTAGGTTTCCAAAGAAGACCTCTTTGAGAATGTCTTGAGAACATTCTTCACCTCTAACCAGGACGCGCAATTGTAAGCTCCGATGGTCATGGGGAATTTGTATCCCTTCTTCTTAGCCTCAACACAAATTAAGTTCACTTGGAGTGCTTGCCCTATTACTTCGATAAGCACAATCATATCAGTAGGATACCTGGGCAGCTTTAAAGGGAAATCATCAAAACCTGCAAGACGAAGATATGAGAAACCTCTAAATTGAATGAAATATCATCCAAATTGGCTAATGAAAGCCATGGCTTTGGGAGAGAATCTCCTTTCTGGACAGCCTTGTAACTCCCTGCACAATCTCATTGTAAATGCATCATTAACCCGAAGATACTCAGCATAATTGTTATGCAATTGCAAAGAGGGGAAAAATTCATAACTCTTAACATCATTAGGAAATTCCTCTAATCTGGGAAGACCTGGCCAAATTTGGAGTGTAGCCAGAATATATAAGAGGAATGAAGACATGTAAAATTCATTCTGACATTTATCTCTATCTAGGGCCTCTGAGATATTCTCACTTACCATAAGCGCCCAATCAATGAAGTGATGTTGGGAACAGATTACCTGAACCAGGAAGAAGTGATGATCAACAAAATTGAGTGCTTCACTCTCACCTCTGATCCTATGGAGTAACACCAAAATGTCAATGATCTCTGGCTTCAGGCTAGTGTCATATAATGTCTTCAACAGCTTCCCTTTGGTGCTCTTGGGTTCTTGAAACCATGCTTTCATTATCTCCTTCTTCCAAACTAACTTTTTGGCTATATATTCAGTCACCGCTCGACTGTATGTCATTTCTGAATACTCAACTTGCTCTGGGATGCAAAGCGAGTTTTGGACAGATTCCCTGTCAATAAATAACATCACCGTATGATTGGGCAAGAGAATTTTCCTGGTATCTAGGTTGTATCAAACGATGCATTCCCGAATTAATTCTGGGGCTTGAACAACCACAGGAAAACCAGCGGCCTCAACTAATCCACTCTCCTTCAACTTCTTAGTAATGGGATGTATTTGGTCCACTTTTAATATGTTCTGGAAGTTTCACATGTCAAAGAACTTCAAAGATGTATCTGAAATCTTATGCCATTCATAAATAATGCCCTTCATTCCATCGAATCTCATGAATTTGGAAGCCATGATTCGAGTGATTTGATTCGGGAATGAGGAATATATTTGAGAATGTAGGGACAAAGAAGAACCAATATTAAAGCTTCAAATCTAAGAAATATGTTTAAGCAAATAGTGGCTCATGTTGACAATCTCCAAATGATCTTATAACTTTTGAATTTTTACCGTTTAACGGCTGACTTCCCGCACCACACGAATGAAAAGACCTCAACATTAATGAAACAGTCTGTTATGAAGTAAAACAACTTTATTTGAATTAATTACCTTGCTTTTATGGGCCGTTAAGAAATTTCTTTTCCCTTTTAGTAACCGCAATGGTAACTTTTTTGAGGTAGCGAAAAATCACTTTTCTGCTTCTCCTTTGGGCAAAGAAGTACTTTTGGAGTGCTTTCGGTTCAAAAATCTGCCAAGGGGGAAATTTGGTCTATCAGGATGCCAAAATGGCATGTCTTGATTTTACTTGCCTTCTTTATATCTCAGATTCTTTGTGAGACAGGTCCTTCGTTGAAATCGCTTCATTTAAATGGTTCAACGAAAAACATACTTTGTGGGTCAAAACCCGCCTATAAGAGTAGAGGAGAAGTCATTTTCCACTTTTCTGCCTTTAGGCTTATTTCCTCGATTTATTCCTATTGAATCATTCCTTTTGGCTTGTAGAGGTGTAAACCAGACACAATAGCCCTTCTTAATCCTAAAGGATCCATTTTAGAACTGTACTTCTTATTGAGACATCACTTAGTAGTCATCGGCAGAAGATGCACTCTGTTGATACTTTTCCGCCAGTGGAGAAGCTCAAACCCAATTTTCTGCCAAGCTGTAAAATGAAAGATTATGGCTACATACTTCCATTGTGTGTAACACTAATGTTAGAAATCTTTGAACCACAACCTTTACCGGATTGGGAACTTAACCTACCCAATGAAAATATAAACTCATAAACAAAAACCCTCTAGGTCACAAAAGAGAAGGCAATTTGAAAAAATCCGGTAAAGGCTCCCTAGCCTAAGGGAAAGTTTTCTAGACTTAGAATTAGGACTAACAAGAAGATTTCAAGACCACCACTATAATTAAACACTCACTTTTGTCTAAAGGTATGCAGACTAAAAGTGGGGCAACAAGAACATCACTCAATACAGTAGTAGAATCAAGGAAGTTGTTAATGCTATCCGAGGAGTAGGAGGTGTATTTGAAGAAGAAACAATGGTAAGTAAAATTCTGAGAACCTTACTACCTATTTATGCTATTAGAGTATCGACAATTCAAGAAATGAGAGAAATAGAAAATAACAATGTTACTCTAGATAGTTTGATTGGTAGACTTATTTCATTTGAGATGAACAACTATGACAATAATGTCTTACCAACTATTGAGTCTGCATTCAAATATTCTATGAAAATAAGTAAATCAAGTCATAAACACACTATGAGAAATGATAGTGAAAGTGATAGTGATGAACAAGAAGTTGATGAAATTGAAGCACTAATGGCTAGAAGATTGCAAAGAGGCAAAGGTAGATACTAAGGTAAATTACCATTGGTCTGTTTTAATTGCAAAGAAATTGGAAACTTTACTGCTAGATGCCCTAACAAGAGAACAGATAAAAGAAACAATGACAAATCTTATGAAAAGAAGTTTGACATAAGTGATGAATGAGACTACAAAAGCAACTGAAACTCTAATAGAAGAGATAATTGAGACTACAAGGACAAAGACAAGAAGACTTGTTACTTGGTTGAGAACAAAGCTGAAAATACTGACACCAAATTTGAGGAAGATATTGAGGTAGTATTTTTTGCTAGGAAGGATGACTCAAATGAAGAAGAAAGGTATGTTGAAACTACACTCATATCTAAGGTAAGTAAAAATGATGTTTGAATTATTGATAGTGGTTGTACTCACCACACGAATGGAGATAAGGAAAAGTTTGAAACTTTTGAATATTATAATGGTGGATCAGCTAGGATGGGTAATGACTCACCTTGTCCAGTTGAAGGAAAATGAACAATCATGTTGAATAATCTGATCAGATGTGAAAATGCATATTGGGTGAAAGGACTTAACTATAATCTATTGAGTGTTTCACATCTGAATAACACAGGTCACCGAGTTGCATTTGAGAACAAAAAGGAAAAGTTCTATAATGGAACAGGAAGGTTATTGGTACTGGTGAACAAAAAAAAGGTAACCTATTCTATCTTGATGACATTAATACCACTTGTTTATTGGCTAGAAATGAAGACATTTGGTTGTGGCATAAAAGGTTATGTCATGTGAATTTTGACAACATGGTTAGGATAAGAAAGAAAAGAAAAGTAAGAGGCTTACCGAGTATATCAAAACCTGACCATGTCATGTGCAAGAATTGTCAAAAAGGTAAAATGACAAAGTCTAGTTTCAAGAGAAATACCTACACATATAATTATATTATGGAATTATTCCATGCTGACTTATGTGGACCAATGAGAAAGAGAGCTATTATGGTGATAGATACTTCATTCTATTTGTTGATGATTATTCTAGAATGATGACTATCATGTTCTAAAAAGAAAAGTCTGAAGCATTTAAGATGTTCAAATGGTATAAAGCTATAGTTGAAATTTTTTTTGGAAAAGAACTAAAATGTTTGAGATCAGATAGAGGAGAAGAATTTATTTATGATAATTCACTAACTTTTGTAATGAGCATGGAATTAAAATACAAGTTTTTGCACCGAGAACACCACAACAAAATGGGATTGCTAAAAGAAGGAATAGATCAATTGTTGATTGTTTCAGAACACTAATGATTGAAAAAGGCATCACACAAACATTATGGAGAGAATTTGTAAGTATTGCTGTCTATACATTAAACCGAGTTCAATTTAATAAAGACACCAATAAGACACCTTATGAGCTATGGTATGGATACACACCAAATGTGAGTTACTTTAGAATTTTTGGAAGTCAATGTTATATATTGAAAGATGATAGAAATGGGAAGCTTGACTCTAAAA
>MU224129.1:1138873-1159618 GCA_018584345.1 Thuja plicata | reverse complement strand
TACCCAATAATAATTTTCACATTTTATCTGGTTATTCAACATTATGGTTCCTCTACCTTCAACTGGACAAGGTGTGTCATTACCCATTCTTACTGAACCACCTTTATAGTATTCAAAAGTCTCAAAATTTTACTTGTCACTGGTCATATGGTGAGTGCAGCCACTATCTATGATCCAGACATCATTTTTACTAACTTTAGATATGAGTGCAGTTTCTACATACCTTTATTCATCATCATCTGAATCATCTTTTACTGCCACAAACACCATCTCTATGTCTTCCTCAGATTCGGTGTCAGTATCATCATCTTTTCATTTTGCTAGGTAACTGACCTTCTTTCCTTTTTCCTTGTAGTCTTGGGTATCTCTTCTTTCTGATTGTCAGTAGCTTCTGTAATCACCTCTGTCAGACTTCTTTTGTCATTAGTTTTGTCATCTTTTCTTCTGTTAGGACATCTTGTAGAAAAGTGTCCAATCTCTTTACAATTAAAACAAATAAGTGGTAATTTACCTTTGTATTTACCTTTGCCTCTCTGCATTCTTCTATCCATAAGTGCTTCAATTTCATCAAGATCTTCTTCTTCCGTTTCACTATCACTATCTTTTCTCATAGTGTGTTTATGACTTGATTTACTTATTCTCGTAGAAGCTTTGAATGCAAACTCTATGTGTGGTAATACACTATTATCAAAGTTATTGATCTCAAATGAAATCAGTCTTCCAATCAAACTGTCTAGAGTAACATTGCTATTTGCCACTGCTCTCATTTCTTGAATGGCAGATACTCTAATATCATAAGTAGGTAGTAAGGTTCTTAGAATTTTACTTACCACTGTATCTTCTTCTAGTACACCTCCAACTCCTCAGATAGCATTGACTACCTCTTTGATTCTTGTGCTATACTGTGTGATGTTTTCACCTTCTTTCATTTTGAGATCATCAAACTTTCCTCTAAGGCTTTCTGCCTTGGCTCTCAAAACATTTTTGTCACCATCATGTACAAGCATCAATTTGTCCCACATCTACTTTGCAGTATTGCACGTTTTGACATCTTCAAATTCAACATTGGAGAGTGAGGAAGGAAGCTCTATCATCATGCAATTGTGCTCATGCTTCTCTCTCATTTGTTCAACTGTGGGTTCTCCTGTGGGAAACACATATTCAATATCTAAGTATTGAGTTACATCATTTCTAATACCTGATAAGTGGAGTCTTATTCTGCTCTGCCATGAAGAAAATTATCTTTGTTCAACTTGGGCACATCTTGTTTGTTCATCTTGTGATCTCTAGCTTAAGTCTTGAAACCTTCCTTCTTAAGCACACAAGATCTGATACCAATTATTAGTAACTTATAACTTATAACCACAAATAATGCCTCTAGTTATCTTCTATCCTACAAGATGAATGCCATGAAATACTTATATCAATTTACTACTTTTTGGAATGCTTTGTAAATATCTCTTCTGTATGATTACCGATAAGCAGTCAACTATTTACCGAAACACAATAAATATGCAGAGTATACCGATCAATCTAGAATTGCATATGTGAAATGTAAAACAGTAAAGTAATAAAAAATAAACACATAACACATGAATTTTTAACGTGGAAACCCTATTAAGGGAAAAAACCACTGGGACCGATACCCCAAATTTTCACTCTTCTGAAGTGAGCTCTGTTAAGAGCCAACCCTGTTAAAGGTTACAAACACACTGTTATGTGTGACCTTGTTAGAGGATTTAAAAGATAGTTTGTCACCTAGTATCTGGCATCTAATGCTACCATCCTTAATCAAACACTCACTTGGCCTGTCAATAGGTATCAGGCATATCCAATGCTACTTTCTATGATCAAAATTTTTGATACTCCTTGGGATGTATCTCAATTGTAGAAGACTTTTAAGTCGCACTCGGTTAAGAGACTTGATGCTTCAATGGTTAAACTAAAATATTAATGATCTGTTCACACATACAACTTGAATTGCAGATTTTAAGATCTATTGTAAGTGCATTACCTCTCTGATCAATATAATAAATTCTATACCTTTATTTCACATTGTTCTGCTCTATGATGTTGTATCACTATTTGTCAGTGTCTGCAGAATCTAGATCTTTCCTTAGGTTGATTGATCAGGTCTGAATGAAGACTTTCTTCTCCTTCAGAATCTCTTTAGCATCTTCCCTCTTTTCTCTTCACCCCACACAATTCGTAATGAATTGGGTTTGTATCTTTATAGACATGATTTACCTTTTCTTGGCTTTATTGATCTTGGCATGATCCACAATTCTTGCCAATTAGATTTAAAGAAAAACTCCAATTTTATCTCAAAGAGATCTTCTTGCCAATTGGACAAATCATCTTCAAATCAGTTACTTATCTCCGGCTTTATCTGGATGATTAAAAAAATGTTAGTATCAGTTAATCCTATCTTTAGCTTCTTGAAAGCTAAGCATTTTTTCATTTCTGAACTCTCTATTATGTCGGTCAACACTTCAGTTAGTCATCGGTGATAACTGACTATTCCATCGGTGTGACTTTAGTTGTCATCGGGATCTCGATCATTGTCATCGGGATCTCGATCATTGTCTTTTCCATTGGGCAACACTGTAATTTCATTTGTCGGGTTACTACGTGTTTTTCTCATTGTGCAACACTATGACTTTGTTCGTCGGTAATGCTATGCATTTGTTTGTTGGGTAACACTGTGACTTTTCTCTTTTACTCTATCTGTCAGTGTGTACTCCGTTGGTGTATACAGTCACTTTGTGAATACTTGACTTATATGCATTACTGAAAGCATAGCCTTTGTTTCATCAGTTCTATAAAGTCCTTGGAAGTATTTCCATGACCATACATATTATATCAAGTTGAAATCAATGACAACACAATACATTAACTAGTTTAATGCTTTGCATGATCATCAACTTAACATCCTCAAACAGTCACTTTGTGAATACTTGACTTATATGCATTACTGAAAGCATAGCCTTTGTTTCGTCAGTTCTATGAAGTCCTTGGAAGTATTTCCATGACCATACATATTATATCAAGTTGAAATAAATGACAACACAATACATTAACTAGTTTAATGCTTTGCATGATCATCAACTTAACATCCTCAAACATTCAATCAGTTACATGTTATCAATTCTTCCAAAAGAGCAAAGCTTATAAATGTCTCAACAAATCCTCTAACAAAATCATTAAAAGTGCAAATGTTAAAGTGGATGAATTTGCTGAGAAAAATGATGAAGTATAAAGGAACCAGAAGATTACAACAGATTTGTCTACAGTGAAGAACCTGACATCTTCCCAAGCATTAATGTATCTCTACCGAGTGACAAAACAATGCAACCGAGCAACAGGCTGCACACACCGAGAATCAGGAAAATACTCACAATGATGAACTGAGCGATGAAGATCAAAATGAAGGTCAAGATGATGATCAGAATGATGAACAAAGATATGAACCTGTACTTTCCAAATATGTCAGAAGACACCATCCAAAGGACCAGATCATTGGAGACAAAAGAGTTGGAATGAGAGCAAGAAGTAGGTCACTGAACACTAGATGTTTGATTTTTGATTTTGAGCCTAAATCTTTCAATAATGCACTTGAGAATCAAGAATGGGTTAGTGCAATGAATGAAGAAATTGAACAAATTGAGAAGAAAACAACATGGACATTAGTACCTAGACCAAATGACAAAAATGTAATTGGTACCAAATGGATATTCATAAACAAACTGAATGAGAATGGAGAAGTCACAAGAAACAAAGAAATACTGGTATGCAAAGGGTATATACAAGAAGAAGGTATTGACTATGGAGAAACCTTTTCACCCATTGCTAGAGTAGGAGAAAGAATTCTACTTTCTTATGCTACTTTCAAAGGATTCAAAGTATAAAAAATGAATGTTAAATCTACATTTCTAAATGGAATACTAGAAGATGAGATATACATTGAACAACCTGAAGGGTTTGTTGATCTTAACAAGAGGAATATGGTTTGTAGACTACACAAAGCCTTGTATGGATTGAAACAAGCACCAAGAACATGATATGAAAGAATTCACTCTTATCTCATTAGTATTGGATTTGTAAGAATAAGTGATAACATTAATCTATATTTGAAAGGAGATACTAATGATAAAATTCTGATTTCTGAGATATTTGTCGATGATATCATATTTGGAGGTAATGATATGCTATGCAAATTATTTGCAAATGAAATGAGAAAAGAATTTGAGATGTCAATGTTTGGAGAGATCAAATGTTTTCTTGGTCTATATATTCTACAACAAGATGCAGACATCTACATCACACAATCCAAATACATCAAAGAAATTTTGAAGATATTCAAAATGGAGGACTCCAAACTAGTTGGAACACCTATGGCAACCAGATGCAAATTGACAAAGGAAGACAAGACAACTGAGGTAAATTAGACCTTATATAGATCTATGATTGGAAAACTAATGCATGTTGTACACATAAGACCAGATATATCACATGTAGTTGGTATAGTTGCAAGATTCTCTGCTAATCCCAAGGAATCACACATGATTACTGTTAAAATAATTTTGAGATATCTAAAGCATACTGAAGACCATGGTTTGTGGTATAATAAAAAAGGTAAATTTGAGCTACAAGTTTATACAGATGCTGATTGGGCTGGAAACATAGATGATAGAAAGAGCACAACAAGAGGAGCATTCTTTATGGGTGAGAGACTTGTCACATGGATAAGTAAAAAGCAAGGATGCATATCTCAATCAACTGTAAAAGCAGAATATCTGGCTGCTACTGCAAATTTCTCTAACATTGCATGGATCAAGCAATTGCTGAAAGGAATATAATATAACTATAAGACTTTATCTCCTACCCTAACCTCCACTAGGGCCTTCAATAGGCCTCTTCTCTAGCCTAGATAGGGTTATTCACTAAACCTAACCTTCAAGGATCTCTCTCTTAAGATCCCACTCAATTTAAGCTTGAGTACACCAACAAGAAAACCAAACTGCTTCAACACCTAGCCATAGTGCTTTTCTTGCACTTCTTCACAAACTGATCCCAATGGATCCATAACTCTTCCATATGGAGAGGTAGTCTCCTAGATTTTTTATTGGACCAATTCCAATATCCAAAAATTTCTTTTGGACTGAAACCCTAGACGAGTTCCAAGAACCAAGACAATTTCACCCAAAAGAGGGCTACAATAATTAGGCCTAATTAGGCTCTTTTTCTGTAATAACTTGTAAAACTCCTTAAAAAGTTGGAAAAATAGCACTAGATACATATACCCTTTATCAAGAAACTAAATATTTTCTAGGTTTTTTTCCCCAAAAGTGTCCGTATAGTACCTCCTATAAACATGCCTAAAAATCAGGGTTTCTAAACAATTAGTCTGTTTGCATAAAATAACTTGTTCTTCACACACTAAAATTCTCTCCCAAACTTCTCCTTCGAGTTGGAGCTCCAATAAAACATACTACCTCTCCTTAATCACTAATTGAAGCAATGAATGCTTTCAATCCCTCCCATTAGCTCTGCAACTGCTTATGATCCCTAGCCATGTACCTCTGGCTCGCCTAGGGCATCATATTAGAAAATGCTTCCATGATTTCCAAGGCCCCTCCTTCACTGTATAATATGTACATGGAGTCACCTCCCTAATCCTAAAGGTCCATGCATATTCCATGGTGGGAAGAGGATCTATGACCCCATCTTCAACAGTTGCTTAGTTTAGACCAGCAATTAGACAGGAAACAAAATAATTTACAAAAATAACAAACTACTTACAAAATTGAAATCCAAAACCACACAAAAACTTAAAAAAACCTACTCTAACACTTCCATGGATTACAATATTCAATTCAATCCATTAAAACACCAAATGCTCAGAAAAACACTAACTGTGACTGTTCTTGCTATTACTCAATCCGTACACACAAATACAAAAATAAGCCAACCTTTTCAAAAGGTTGAGGATGGCCTTAAGTAGTTGACCAAGACCCAAAATCAACAATTTCAGATAGTTATGAAACCAATTGCTCAAAGTTTCAATTATGCAACAAATGTTGTCAATGTTGTCAATGACAACATTGACAACTTTTACATCTTTTTCGTTTTTCTATCCAAACTTGATCATAATTCCACCAAACTTAACCAAATGCTAATCTAAGGTTTTATAAAATTGAAATAGGGCCTCAAGTCCCTTGCTTGTCCATTTTGACATCAAAATGCATAAAACACCCTATTCGACCTAATATGGACAATCCTACAACTAAGGTCACAAATGACCTATTAAGGCATCCTACACTAACACACTTCATACTAGGACTTGTTTAGTCGCCTTATTGCACTAATGGTTTGGCTAGGACCACTACAAGACAAAAAAAAATATAAGCCCTAGGTTCCTCTCTAGCCCTACCTAGGTGCTCCTGCACCATACTCCCCTACAAAGGAAAGTTATGTCACTCCCGTGGACATCAAATATTCAAAGATGCCCACATTTTTAAAGTCTGCTTCTGCAATCCATGAGGCCTCTGATTCCACTTGATTAGGTGTTCCATGTATACCTTGTGCCTTGTAGTATTCTTGACTCTTGAGTCGAGAACTCTGTCAGCTTCCAACTGAGGTTTTGGAGGTAATACTATAGTCTCAACATCACCACTGACCCCTTGACTACTTGGACCATTCTCTTCTATCTACCCTTTGAATTGGATCAAATCTTGGACATTGAACACTGAAGAGATGTTCAAATGATAAGGTAGGGCTATTTTATATACATTAGCCCCATATTTGGCTAGGATCTTGCAAGGTCCCACCCTCTTCATCTGCAATTTAGTAGGGACACCCTTTTGTAACCGAGATTTGTTCAAATGAACCATCAAATAGTCACCTACCTCAAACTGAATGTCTTTCATCTTTTTATCAACTTTGGCCTTCACCTTTTGTTGACTGTCTTGGGTAGTCTGTTTGACCTGTTCTTGGATCTCCTTCATGGTTTGAGTGAATTCCTCAGCATGACCACTCCTGTACTCCATGCCTCCAAGATCCCTAAGTTCACACACACCTCTTGGGTGCATCCCATAAACTACCTCAAATGGACTTCTCCCTGTGATTCTATTCTTACTATCATTGTAGGCATACTCTACTTGGGGAATGACCACATCCCAAGTCTGACCATACTCCTTAGTTAGGAACTTCAATAGGTTATCCAACACTCTATTGACCACCTCAGTTTGGCCATAAGTCTAAGGGTGGTAGGCTGAACCAAAAGAAAGATTGGTACCCAATCTAGTACATAATGTCTTTTAGAAATGGCTCATGAATTTCACATCCCTATCTAATACTATACTAATGGGAAGACAATGGATCCTCACAATCTCCTTAAAAAACAAATAGGCTATGTGGTTAGCATGATTACTAGTCTTGTAGGGTATGAAATGACCCATCTTGCTAAATTTGTCAACCACTACATAAATGCTATCATATCCTTGCTTGGTTTTGGGTAGACCTACTATGAAGTCCATGCCCACACACTTCCATGGCCCATTAGGGATTGGTAGAGGCTGATATAAATCTGCATTACTTATTCCTCCTTTGGCTTTCATGCATACAACTCACTGCTCCACATATTTGGTAACATCTCTTACCAACTTTGGCCAATGGTAGGACCTTTGCACAAGCTCCAAAGTTTTGTTCATACCAAAGTGACCACTTAAACACCCATTGTGTTTTTCCTATATGAGATTCATTCTCATAGAGCCTCTTGGCACACATAATTGGTTACCCCTAAATAACAGTCCATTTTACAAAGTAAACTCTGAGAACTTTCTATGGAAATGGTTCTGAAAGTCAACACACACCTTGTATTCTTCCCCAAAGTCCTCATCTTCTTGGTAGAGATCTCTGAAACTATCAATGCCAATGCTATTCAACTAGACTTCTTGGATTGTCAGCAACCTCCTTCTTAGTGCATTTGCAACCTTATTGATCTTCCCTTTCTTGTGCTTTATTGTAAAGGTAAATGCTTGTAAATACTCCATCCATTTCAAATGTCTATTGCTTAGTTTCTCCTGAGTATTAATGTAACTAAGGGCTTGGTTGTCAGTAAACACCACAAACTCTTTTGGCAATAGATAATGCCTCCATTTTCTAAGGGACTGAACTAGAGCATATAGTTCTAAGTCATAAGAAGAGTATTTCTTATTAGCCTCATTTAGTTTCTCACTAAATAAGGCCATTGGCCTACTCTCTTGACTCAACACACCCCCTACTGCCAGCCCACTTGCATCACATTCAATAGTAAACAATTTATCAAAACTAGGCAGTTGTAGGACATGTTGAGTGGCTACTTGTTTCTTCAACAAATCAAAGGCTTTCCCTGCTTCTAAGGTCCACCTAAACTTAGCTCTAACCCCACCCTTGATAGTATCTAATAAAGGATCACATATACCACTAAAGTTTCTGATAAACTTTTTATAAAACTGGGATAAGCCATGGAAAATTCTTACCCCAGTGGCTGTGGTAAATCACCTAACAATGGTCATCTAATCCCTAGACCCCCAATCTCAACATTTAATCAAGAAAACCTAATCTTGATAACCCCTAAGTCCTAAATCAAACAGACAATTCTTCAATCTATCAATCTGCAGCTAATCTAACCTGACCCCTAGGTCGTAATTATTAATTGTACTTGATTAATTAATTAATTCCTCAAATTATAATACATTGGCAAATAAACCTTATGTTGATTATTTAATTGGTATTTTGATATATTAATTAAATAAAAATTACAAAATTGTCAATTAAATAAAAAAATAATTAAATTAATTATAAAAAACATAAATGTGCATTCAAAATCAATTAACTTATTAAAAATGCATATGGCATCATCAAATCCAGTTAACTGATTTACCATTTTGGAAACAATCCAGTTCCACCCAGTTAACTAATTCTCCACTATTTATCATTTTGGAAACATTTCAGTTAACTGAGAACTGATTTTGGAAGTTTCCAAAATAACTGATCAGTCAGTTCAGTCAACTGATTCTCTCGACCAATCACATTGCTTGCACATGGATTGTACTTCTTCAATCGAATCTGAGCCACTTTTTTTTTTTGATCTCGACCGTCGATTCAAGAGACATTTCTATAAAAGAGAAACTCTTTTCCTTCACAAAGGATCCAAATTTTTATTATCGTTATAATGTTGCATTTCACATTCTAGTTTTCTTTAATCATTTTAGCTTTCAATTTGATTAGCATTTAGTTTAATTTTATGTTAATCATGCAAATCTAATCTTAGAGTATATTTCAATTGGTGTTTTAAAATCAATCTTACACATTCAATTGGTGCTTTAAAACTAAATCTTAACTAGCATGGATTAACCACAAATCTGCATCTTGCATAATCATTTAGATTAATCAAAGCATTTTACTTTCATCATCTAAATTGAATCCTTCGTTTAGGTCTTCGGTGTAGTCACTGAGCTTGCAATGATTTGAGAGCAAGCTCATACTCCTGCCTACTAGGAGGCAATAGGTCGACTCATTCACACATGCAGGATGAATTAATTTATATTCATTTCTGTATGTGACTGAAGAACAATGACTATGTTGAAGTGTATGGCTAAGTTAGAGGCCCACATTTAGCTATCACATTTCTGGCGCTCACCATGGGGCCTTCCCATATTTCTCCTCTTAAGACAAATTTGGCGCCCACCGTTTTCTTTACTGTTTTGTTGTTGCATGTAGGTTTTCCATGATTTGATCATATCTCTTAAATGGATTGGAATTTGTTTATGAAATTTTTATTATAGGCTGGGGATGTTATCAGGAGCCTACAATCCAAAAATTAGATTTTTCTGATTAATTTTGTTGCGCGATTTATATTTTTTTTTATGATTTTTTATAAAATATTGATTTTGGGCGCAAATTAGTGAATTTCTCTAAAACATTTACATTTCTGGAAATCTCTTCAAAATCTAAATGTGGTCTATTCTCTGAGTTTTTTTATTTTGATAACAAATAAGACCAAAATAAATACATCTTTGAAAAATGGTCTGTTTTGAAAAATAGGGTCCCTAGGGCACAAATTAAGGAATTTTTTGAAAATTCTTACATTTTTGGAAAGCTCACTGATTTTTAAGAGGGGTTATTTCTTTCCATTTCTATTTTCCTGGTCTAGAGATATATCTAAAAATTGCATCTTTATGACTAGGTAAAAAGCATAAAAAAAATCAAGGTGCACTTGTTCCCATTTCAATCGATTTGTATGATTTTCCTTTGTATGCATGCTTTCTGTGTTATTGATGATCTATGAAGCACTTTGGAAATCATGGGATGAAGATAAATTGAGAAAAATACTAATGTGTTTGATGCAGGACGCTTGACGAAGACCTTGTGTGACTTTCAAAACTTTTGTGCTTGTTTAGTAGTTAAAAAAAAAAACACTTCAATTTTGGTGCTTAAAAAGGAACCACTTCTCTTATGTGTTTGAAGTGTCTTTTAGATTGTAATCCTAAGAATTATATGAACATATCCTCTCCCCTCACCTTTGT
This sequence comes from Thuja plicata, assembly GCA_018584345.1. Classification (NCBI taxonomy): domain Eukaryota; kingdom Viridiplantae; phylum Streptophyta; class Pinopsida; order Cupressales; family Cupressaceae; genus Thuja; species Thuja plicata. The sequence continues at coordinate 1,149,047 of MU224129.1, read as the reverse complement.
GGATTTTGGGTGTAAGAGAAATTCATATAATTCTTTTAGCGTGGCTACCTCCCGAGAGCTTTAACAGAGCCAGTGAGAGTGGATTGCCCAACGGGTAACAGGCTAAAGCCAAGCCCTTCCAAACCGATATATAAAAAATTTCAGTTTGATTAATCTCACAGTGAATAGGTGTTGAATATGTTATACCAGGAAGAAGATCTCCCTCAATACCCTTGTGGTGCGTAAAAACCTACAGAACGTAACTTCTGTAGGTTAGGAGGCCTCCATAACGGAGCTAATTTGCCACAAGTATAACCACCTGAATGGATGCCTTAATTAAAAAACTTTGTTGTAGTATCCAAAATCTCTCTATCTCTGGTGTGGAAGGTCAGAGACCGACTAAGACGTCCCACACTTTCGTGGCTCTTAGTAGAGACAACGGTTCCTTGGGAAGTGATTACCCTTGGGATTCTAAGCTTGGTATGCCTGAGAAGTGAGTGCAATGTAATGAGGAACCCATGCCTCCAAGCCTCTAAGTTGTCTGCTATGAGTAGGTGTGGTTGAACTTTGGTTCAAGTGGAAATTAAATAGATATTGCCTGGCTTACCTAGGATCGTGGTGTGTTTGTTATTTTTTTACAAACAATCTCCATGATGTGTCTTGCGTGAGTGTTACTGAAACAACAACAATCAAACAATCTAGAAAATTGTATACTTTAGGTACATGTCTATCATATCTCATCTGAAACATCAACAGTCTGTCGAAAACTTATCAAAAATTTGTCTTTTCCTCAATCTATCCTACTACGTTTAGTCTGTTCTATGGTCTATACTGTCATAATGATTCTGCTAGTTCGTATTTGACTATGATCTATTGTCAGTCCAACCTATAGCTATCTTGAAATCTGATGTCGATACGCTTGTCCAATTGACCAGTCTTTTGTTCAAATCTTATCAGTCTTTGTCTACGTTGTCCTTATTTTGGGTTGTGAGAGCAGGTTCATTAACCTTGACTCAAGATCGAAGTCTTTGCTATCTCCTTCTCAGTTGGATGTTTATCACATGGTCCCTTTGGTCTTGGACTTAGACAACACTTTAGATATCACCACATTGTCGATCAGGCGAATCAAATTATTTATGCCTATGTGAACTAGAAGTCATTTTAAGGAACTCTGAAATCTATCAACTTGCTGTCCGAATTGCTCTTCTATTGTGAAAGTTCTATCTGAATTTTCACCAAATTTGTGTTCTCACCAACATCATCACTAGTCTCTTTGGCTGCAATCTATTTACAGTCTGACTCCTTGTTGTTTCAAAATTTGATTTCGCTGTACTAGTCCAAGTGACTTGTTACTCTTATCATCTTTGTCTGCGTTGTCCTTATCTTGAGTTGCGAGAGAAGGTTCATTAACCTTGACTCAAGATCAGAGTTATTGCTTCTCTCTCTTAGTTGGACTTTATCTCCTTTGTCCTTTGGTCTTGGACTTAATCAACTCTTTAGATATCACTTCAACACCTGACAGTCAATCAATCAATTTGTCATACCTCCTCTTCAATCTTCTATGCAAGCACATCAACCTAATCTTGCAATGTTTAGAAGCAAATGGGCTAAACCTAATGGTCCTAATAACATGCAAGAAGAGATTCTTATGGCAGCTCTATCAAAACAGCTTGAAACATTGAAATCTAAAATCTAGGAATTAAAGGGGGAAAGGATACACAATCCAATAAATCCTCATCAAGCTCAATCTATCCTTTTCTATTTGATCATGATCAAGTGAGTGGCTCCAAAGCCCTAAAATTTGCTAAAAACACCACGAAGTCTACCTCCAAAGGGATTAGTAACCTCATGAAAGAAAAACCTTGGGTTAAATGCAAGAGGGACTTCACTTCTTTGGGAAAATCTTATGAATCAACGTTGGAAGAACTTCTAGAGAATGATCTTATCACATTGCCTCAAGTCACATCACGTGGATTGAGATTCTTGAGTACCTATTGTGCATATCATCGACACAATGAGCATAAAACTTCATCTTGCATGGAGTTGAAACATAAAATCCAAGATCTCATAGATGATGGCACAATCGAAGTGGAAAATCCTAATGAATCATCTAGTGAAGATAATGATCTCAAGCATGATCACTATCAGGAATCCATGTCTAGCAATGGTTCACATATCACATCTACTTCTTCCACCATTCCTCCATCTCCTAAAGCTTCACAATCTCTATCAAAGAATGAACCTAATGACAACTATGTCTACCCTCAGGGACCACCTCTAAAAGAGATCCAAGCTAATAAACAAATGGCTACAAGTCTTTCTCATGCTTCAAAGATCACCGACCCAAAGCATCAATGTGCTTCAACACTTATCATGACTATTCCAAATGATAATCCACCAGCTTGTCAAGAATCCCTCATGCAGATCAAAAATCCTACCTCATCCTTAGAAGTGGCTCCATGTCAAGAGGGAAATTCATGGGGTGAAGAAATAAATATCACTAATGATCAAGATCAAGACACCATCCATCCTTATCCAATGGTTGACTAGAGTCACATATCCCTATATTTTGAGGATGATCCTCTCATATCCTTTCATTCCTTCCTAGAAGATATCCCTCCAACTCAAGAACTACATAGCCATCCATCTCCCAAGAAAGATCAAGATATCCTTTCTGGCATCTCTAATGGGCCTTTTGAAAATCAAGAGAAAGGTACCCTTTGTACACCATCTAAAGATCCTTTTCAAGATTAGAGCATCCCATCATCCCCTCATCATATTCCTCCATATCCACCTCAAGAAAACATCATTCCTCCAAATCCATTGCAGAAAAATAAATCCACTTAAGCTTCCATTTCTCCTATCAAAATTTCTCCTATCAAAGCTACTCATGCACTTATTGATATAATTTTGAATTCAAAAGAGAAAATCCTTGGTCATGCAGCTCACTCTAAATATGTTGGTATTCATTTCACACCTTATTTCCCTCCATTCAAATGTAAGCATCATCCTTCTCCATCTTCCAAATCCATCCTTGGTCCCTATTTCCCAAAGCTAAAACCGTCAAACCTTCCATCTATATTGGGTCCTTATATCCCTCCATCCACCATGCCTATAACTACTATTTTGTCATCCACTTACCCTATCTCCTATCAAGATCAACAAAGACATGCATCCTTGAATCCTCCTTATCAACCAATCAATATGAACCATCCATATCGGCCCCATTCATCCACAATTCCTAAGTCTTTTGGAAGTAATTTGGATGTGCAACAAAGAAATAAAAAATACAAGAATCCACATACATTTGAAGATCACTATGTCCCCTCTAATTGACACGTGACTACAGAGAAAAAGGAAACAATCAAGAGACCACAAAGGTCCACTAAGAAAAGAATAATATCAAAGCAAATATGGGTTCCTAAAACCATTTTGGAAGAATTGCATTCTAAATCCAAGCAAAGAACAAAATCAAAGAAAATATGGGTTCCTAAATCTATCATGGATGAATTGCGTTCTAAATTATCCACAAGAAAAGAAAAATCAAAATCTATGTGGATTACCAAGTCTTTTCTAAAGGACTTGGATACAAAAAGAAAATCAAAAGTTATGTGGATTCCCAAGTCTCTCTTAAAAGACTTGAAAAAAAAGGAAAAGTCAGAGTTGACATCCAAGCTTTCAAAGTCTTCCACTTCATCTCCATCTAAAAATCTCCCATCTTCTAACTCTATTTTGGGTCCTCATGTACCAAAATCCATTACCTTGAATACTACATCCATCTTGGGTCCTCGTATACCAAGATCCATATCAGCTAATCCATCAAAACCTCAAGCTATTCCATCCACTTTTCCTCCATTTATCCACTACCCTTCATGGGGTGTGTCGATGTTGATCTTATCACCATACCCTATCCAATATCCTTCACCTACCTCTTACCCATCCATCTCATATCCTACTATTCCTCTTACCCAATCCATCACATAAATCCTTGGCTACCATCTTCCTTATCCTCCATATCAATCTTCTCTACCATCACCTTATCAGCATCTTGAGCATACTTTCAGAGGCCTTGGCCTATCATAGCATATCCTTCAAAGGAGCACTATCTAAAGAGAAAGAAGCTTAAGTTCCTCCATAAAATCAATAAGTACAAAAAATGAAAAAGTGCCTTGTTGAAAACCTGGTAAACAGACACCTTGGTTGCAAAAGTAAAGAGAAATCAATCCGTCCTATGGTGAAAACCACTTCTTGTGTTACCTTGGATAAGTACCATGATGAAAACCTAACAAACATGCATCATACGTAATTCCTCCCGCTTGTACTCTTCACTTGGGGGCAAGTTCCTTCCATCTCATCTTATCCATCATATCTTACATCCAACTAGTCTGTGAGCATTCGTGTTCCTTCCGGTGATCTTGACAAGGTTGAACCTATCCATGAACACACATGTATCCTGACCTTCATTATCCTTTCCATCAACCTATTCAATTTCTCTCATCCATGGCACCCTATCATGATCTTTATTATCACAAGCCTATCATTCCTATCTCTAAGTATTTGTTCCATAATCCAAACATCCCCTTATACCTTACATCACCCCTTATCTCAATTGTGCTATCATAGCTATATCCTATCTAATTGACCTCTTGGTCTTGATCAAAATTGGAAAAAAAGTTATTAGAAGTCTCTTGACATGTCCAATCTTTTGGACCACATGATTTTCATGACATCAAGTCATTATCCTATATGTTATCCAACACTACTCCATGAGCCTACATTACTATACTCTTTTTTCCCTAGCTTTGGTAGTCTTGAGGAGACTGTCTTTGAGGGTTGCATTCACCCTCTTCATCCATCATTGTGTATTTTCCTCATCAATCAGATTTCTAATCCATTTGTAATGACCTCTACCTTGCTAGACATTGGGGGCAAACCAATGTGATCTTTCTTGAGATCAATTAATCTCTAAAAGAACCTAAAAATTGGAAAAAGTCTTGAAAAAATTATCATCTTGGTGAAAACCTAGAAATAGGCGCCTTGATGCATCAATCAAAAAAATAAAAAAATGGAAATATACAAAAAAAATGGAAAAAGAAGAAAAAGTGCCTGGGTGAAAACCTGGTAAACAGGCACCATGGTAGAAAAAACAAAATCTCTGCCAAGTAGGTGAAAACCTGGTAAACAAGCACCTCTTGTACTCAGCGCTCCATCTATCAATGCTCAATCTTGGAAATCCTTTGCTTCAGTTTGTACGTATCTTTCAGTCACTTTCGTGACACTCTGGTTCTTCTAAGAACCCTCCTGGCTTGAGACCGATCCAGAGTCATAACCTGGGGCAATCAAATCGGTTTTGTCCTCTCAGTATGAGTTAAGTCAGTCATCATCATTTTCTACTAGGGGAATGGGTCCCCAAATTTGATCACATCTTTGGCTTACAACAGAGTCAGTAATCTTCTCATTTCTAAAGGACAACTCACTACTGACACAAATAGGTGTTTCTCAACACCCTAATCAAAAGTGTTTCTTAAGACTATCTCTGGACGCATCTATGTTTCTTAACACACATTGGATACTGCAAATGTAAACAACAGATCAATAGAAATCAAACACAAAGTACTCACAAGCACAATGGTGTTTCTCAACACCTCCTATGTATACACATCTGAAAACTTTGAAACTGGCTGAAGTATGTTGAAGTTCTCTTTGTATGCTATCTGCTCTCATTAATTTTTCGTTGATCTTTTCTTTGTCTACTGCTTGTTGGTGTGGTCCTGATGATCCAAAAATGTAAAATAAATAGGGTGTATGTCAGGGATAACTTTAAGAAGCCCCTCCCTCCCAAAAAGTATAAAATTGTGGCAAATCACATTTTTTTTGGAGGGAAATTTTTTAATATTGATGGCAAATTGTGGTTCAAATTATAGATATTTGGTGGTGAATTTTTTTAATACCGTATACAATTTTTATAAAAATATGGTGACAACAAATGATTTTAATAGGAAAATTATTAATATAATTGGCAAAGCTAGAAAATTTTACTGATAAATTATGGCGAAATAATTTTCCAAATATTGTAATTAATTATTTGTCATGGCGAATGTATTTCAAAAATACATATAAACTTGGCAATTTAAGAGAATAGTTGTATAGTTGGTATGGCGATTTAATAATTGGAAATAACTATTAAAGTTTCATTCTCCTAAGTTTTCATTCTCAAAGGATGACACGTGTGATGTTTCCAGAGAGAGTTTTCAGTAAAGGAGTTATGTCACCACATTTCTTTTGAAATGCACCTTCCACCATTCATCTCTCTTAATCCAATGGTTTTGATTTGACATTGAAGTTGCATCGGGTCCCACCACTATGACGTCACAGACTCACACGTCCATTGGATTACAACATATCAACGACCAAAGGTGAATTTCGGGCCTATTTTTGGTCTTCATAATGTTTACGGCAAACTCTCGGCGGAATCATGACACATAGTATGATTGATCATACCAATAAGTCCAAGATCAATCATACCACATGTCATGATTCCGCAGAGAGTTTTTCGTAAATATTATGAAGACCATCAATAGGCCCGAAATTCATCTTTGGCCGTTGATATGTTGTAATCCAACAGACGTGTGAGATTATGAGTCTGTGAGTTGTGACAAGATTTATTAATTAATTTAAAAATTATAAACAACTGTCGTAGATATGACATCAAGTAAAGTAATGACAATTAATGGTGATGAGTAGATATGACATCAAGTAAATTTAATTAATGGAAATGAGTAGATATGACTCAAGTAAAGTAATGACAATTAAGCCGCAATTAATTGTCAATGACAGATAATTGTGAACTGTGACATCATTATCTATTCATTACCAATTTACCTCGATAGAATAATGCCTTAAAGTTAAGACTTAAATGAAAACATCATGTCATTTAAGGACATTGTTTTCTGACCGTTCGCTGATCTTACATCAATGGAAAAGTTTTTTTATAATAAAGAATTGTTATGTCCACCTGCGTGACATTCGACCTTCGTTATTCCAAAGAAAGCAAATGTCTTATCATAAGTGTTGTTTCTAATTTCACCCACTGTTGCATTAAATATGAAAGATTTGGAGATTATTGAAGGACAGTTACCATTTTACTTACAAATTAATTAGATCTTTAGGGTAGAGAAATAATTTCAATCAGGGCTTATAAATAAATGACATACGCTCGTTAAATTACGATTGTCAAAGCAGATTTGGGGAAATAGTCTGCGATTGCTCGGTTCTCTTTATTTTTTTGTCAAAAATTAGAATACTAATCAGTTTGATTTTCAATGGACACTCCAATTTGTTTAAGATGCACTACCTTGGAGGATCAGAAGGCCTTTTTGGGCCTGGTCACAGACCCAATCCTGGTGTCTGTAGCTATGGAGTTGGGAGCCTTCACCAAGGAGGCTATAAGGATGGTGCTGGGACGTGAATTTCTGGAGAATGAAAATAGGTATAGAGTTAACACTGACATTTCATCTCGGTTCATGGCATCTCTATTGGACCTGGGTGGGGAAAAGGTGGAAATTCTCATGCTTCTGAGGAAAGTTTTCAGAAAAGAGTACCTCGGTGAAGATATGAATGTTGTCATATTTGCAGAAATTGGGTTTGGTATTCCTTGGGCAAATGATTTGCCGAGGATTCTACAACCAGGAGAAATTGTGCCTAGGAAACCATTTCTACTAAACCTTGATGTTGAGCAGCTCACGCGTCATCGAAAGTGGGCATAGACTGGAGGATACCGAGGACTATCGATGGCTAGAAGAATTCTCTGAGATTATCCTCTCTTCAAAGTTCCATACAGAAGGATGGGAGCCTCAGCTAGATAGTCCCTAACTATGTCCCTATCCCTGTCCTAGTCTCTATTGTGTCTCCCTCTGGTGGTAGCAACTTACCAGGGTTTTTGTAATGATGTAAATTGTAATAACGTATGTTTAAAAAAAATATATGAAAATGTTTTAAGAAATTTGAAGTGCTTTTCTATTTTTTATTATTATAAGAATCGTTAATAGATATGGGCTTATGGCCTATGGGCGTCGTTGATTTGTAAAGTTGTATTGAAATTTTGCGTAATATAATATAAAATATTTGTGTTGCACTTTTGTTTCATGTAATAATTTAATGTTTCCAAACTTTATCATTTAATGGTAACTGGTTACTGGTTAAAATTTCATGGATAAGGTATTCTTGAATGCATGAATTAAAAGGGAATTCAATATAGTTAATGATTATATTGATTATTGTTTATTAAATTATTAATATTTTAAAATTGTAACAATCATTGGATTACGAGAGATGAACGTGACACGTGAGACGTGTAATATTCATTAAAATCTTTTTGAAAATGTGACACGTGAGACGTGTAATAATCATTAAAATCTTTCAAAAAATGTGACACGTGAGACGTGTAATATTCATTTAATTTGTTACATTTAAGTTTTAACGAAAGGTTTTTACCATTTCCTTTTTAATAACCTATTGACTTGTAGGCTCGTACTTGAGCAGGAGAGCAAAAAAGAACTGTTAAACCGTTGCTGAAGATTTTGAGACTGTAATTTGTGAGAGCCTTAGCCATTCTTACTTCTATCTATCTAGATTTCAAAATATAATTTCGGGTAAGAAATCTAGCCTGATGCATCCCGATTTTGTAATGTCAAAAATTATGTTTAACTTGATTTTGAAATTTTAATTCTTGCACAATGCATGTACAGTCAGGGTTTTCTTAAATTGGGGACATGGGGTTTTCTTAATTAGTTAGTTATTATCTATGATTTTGTTAGTAAATATCTGTGATTCTGTGTTTTTTCATTCTTTTGAAGAACAATGGGGAAAGCAAAAACTCAAGGCCAAGGGCAAGCAGATGGGAAAAATTTAATAGACTGCAGAAAACTAGTAGAAATCCCTGGTTTCACTGATGAGCATCATGATGTTTATGATCCTACTATCGACGGTTAAAGGAGAGTCATATCAATTAAACATAAATTGTGCAGTAAGGCAACTGGGCCAAAGAGGTCTAACTTTATAAAATTTAATCCAGCGATAGGTGTTAAAATGAATAAAGTTGCTTCGTGGGATGTAGGTTTGGGTTGCATGCTATTACCCAAAGTTTTTCCTTGCCCATAAATTGTCTTGATTTGTGCAGAAAATTACGATGAAGAAAGAAAAACAATTGTCAATAAAAATAATCAAGAAGAAATTTTAGCAATAACCCAGGAATAATTTATCAGTTTGCTAGACCTAGGGTTTGACCGACAAAACTGTAATGTCCATATTGACCTCAGATTGCTAGCAGAAAAATATGAGGCAGTCGCGCCAAATGTAAAAAAATCATTTATAAAGGGTCTAATAGTTACAAAGGCAAAGGCTTCATTGGGTGAGAAGCATAAGCCTCCTTATGATTTTAACATTTTTGTGCCATGGGTTCAGGATACTATATCCTCGCTAGCATTTTACCTGGGAATGGAAAACAATAGGGAAGTGGGTGCCAGCATTCTTTAATTGATTTGGGATATCCATTGTGTCAATGAACCAGTAAAATATAATTTTGTTGGACAGGTGGTTCAATCGATGCAAGAAAAATTAGCATTGATTAAAATAGGCAATTCTAAGACATTTAGGTTCACAACCTACTTGTGCTATCTTCTTCTAGCCAAGCATGCTGCAATATTAATGAGCAATGGAAACAAGCTTGAAATTCAGATGGGTAATCCAATATATAACTGGACACCTCAAATAAGGATGCATGATAACAAAAGGAACTACAGTAATTTTGTAGATTTCTTTTTGGCACCATTGTACAAAAAAATAACAAGCACTCCAATGCCTAGATTATCTGCTTCATGTAGGGATTGCATCCAACTTGGAAGCACAATTCAATTGGCTGACTGGTACTTAATGGAAGAATACACTATGGTAAGGTTTTACGGATCAGAACTACAACCCCACAAACTTCCAATGCATGGGACAGACAGGGTGTTTGCAGTAGAATATGTACTACAACTTGAGAGCACATATAGACTCTTCGCTGGCCAATCGAAGAAGAGCATATTCCCTTCCTTACCTTTCTCAATTGGAGGGTTAACATTTGAGAGAAAGGCATTCAAAGTGGAAATTTTTTTTTTAGAAATTTTTCAATTTGATTTAGAGTGGTACTGGAAGT
>MU224129.1:1117570-1134864 GCA_018584345.1 Thuja plicata | reverse complement strand
ATGGCTCTTTGCTGGGATTTTTTCATAATGAACGTCATTTCTTCTAGCATGGGAAGAAGAGATGCTAAAGTCAAAAGTGTCTCTATATTGCTTAACCTTCGAAGCAGGTCGCCACATCTCTGATTTTTTGCATTGTCATGATTTTCATACATAAGTCCAATCAAAGACTGATATTCGGAAAAAAATTGATGCACTGGCCCATCCAAAGAGATCCATCTGGTATCAACATCTTTTAGAAGCTTTTTTCCATTGGTAATTCCATCAGCAAAGTGTTGAAATTGCCTAAAACGTTTGGGACTTCAACACAAATATGAGTACAACTCTCTTACTAAATCTTCAACCTTTTTTACTAAAGGAAACTTCTTCACAACTCTAAAAGTGAGATTCATCCTGTGGGCCATATAGTGAATCCCAACAACATATGGTGAACAAGAAGCCTGCATCTTTGTGCAAAGACCATTCCTTTGACCTTGCATTACTGAAGCTCAATCCGCTCCAACATAGATCAACTTCTTCGCTATTGTCAATTCATCCATAGATCCATATTCAATTAAATGGCTCTTTACTAATTGAAATAAAGTTTCTGATGTTGCATTGTCCCTCAATTTTGCAACAGTTAGTAGATGTGGTTGGCGGACATTATTTTGTATAGTATAAACATGCATGCATACCCACGATGTATTATCTATTGCCATAACTTTTTCTAAGGACAATGCAATAAAGGTTGAATCTTTTATTTTTCTCTGTACATCCTCTATTTCAACCTAGACAATACAACTTGCCCATTCCCATCCACTGTTTATTGACCAATGAATGATAGGATAGTTAGGAACTTTCAGAAAGTGTAACAAACCACTCATTTCTGGATAATCTGTCATTGGATGCCCTCTGCTCAAAATATGGAAAACATTACTTAATTGAACATCTTTTCTACGTTCTTCTACTTCACTTGCTTTTGCAAAAATAGCATTAATAGAACCTTGAAATTCACCAGGCTTCGTCTTAAATTTCTAAAACAAATAATATTTCTCAGCATGCCTTTGATGTTGACATTGCTCCTTTGTTTTATATCTTACCACTTTTATTTCCTTTCCATCTACAGTTGAGGTTTCATAAACCTTACCAATATGTTTCTCTATGGTATCCAATTTAAGCTGCAATCACTTTTCTTTTTTTATACTTCCAAATACAAATCGTACATCTGCATTCTACTGGCGGCTCACCTACAATTGGATTGTCCACGGGTTCAATGAATGGATACTTTGCTGCCCAATCAAATTTAAATCTCCTAGACATCTCCCATTGACGATCTATTTTTTCTTTTGATTTTCCTCTCCCTTTAGTGTTACTGTTAATTGAAACATCATCATCACCGAAGTCAATCGATTCATCCTAGTACTAGTTATTTACTTGAAATTCATCTTCAAGGTCATCTTCATGAGAGATATCAGGTTTCGTAACTTTAGGTTCCCCAGTTTGTTGAATAGACTCTTGTGTAAGTTGATAACCTCAAAGTTGTACAGGTTCCTCTGATGATGTACCTTCCTCACTTTGACCAACACCATGACCATTGTGTCTGCCCCGCAAAAGTATGAAGATATTTTTCTGCATTTCGTTGGCCTCTCTTGGACATCTCCAGATTCTCCACCTTCAATATACCTCTTCCTGTTTAACTTTGACTGTGACATCTCCAACAAATTAAGGCTGAAATAAAATTTTACTTGAATAATTATAAGATACTAAGGACTCGTAGTATTTCCAGTTCACTACCAATCACAATTGTTAGCTCAGAATCAACTGATTTTTTGTACTCCTAAATCTCTTGAAACTATCCTTATATACAAATGCTTATTTCAAATTTTCGCGAAGGGGACGACATTTGCATATGATAAAAACTAATATTTGGCGAACCCTGCGTAATTCCAAGTAATTGACTAGGTGAATAGGGCGGGAATTTGGGACACCATGAATTATGATGCATGGCGAATTGGGTCCTAGTGCAAATAAAGTTTTAACTTGGGATAATGGGACTTTGGCAAATGGCGATCCTTGATAAATGCCCCTTCCTTAATCTGTGGCGAATAATAGTAAATATACAATAGATAAATGGGAAAACAACCCCACTATCGTAGTGAAATTACATGCAAATAGTGGTGAACAACCCAACCAATTAACGTATTTTTTATAAAATCTGGGTGAACTAGTCAAATAGTACACTACGCATTTTTTTGCCAAATTCTATACGCCCGACAGGACATATTCACCAATTGGCGAAGAATCACCACTAAAAAAATCCCTGGTGTATGTGATAAGAGCTCCTACATTAAGGTAGAAAAGCCTCACATCCCTTGATCCTATTTACTTGTACGCCAAGGTGAGGTCAGAACTATCTCCTTGACTGTTATTGCTCTGCTTGTTTACACAAGATCACACTCATGGTTATCTTGGTTTTGAATTCCTCGATACTGGTGTACTCTTGCAACATCAACTAGAAAAAACACTCAAGACATCTCGACTATTGTACCTTGATTCTTACGTTGGTTTCCTATATCTTATCCGATGAAAGTCATATTCATAATCTTATGGTCACAGTGGCACCAATAAGGATTGTATCGACTCCGATGTTCCAAAAAATCTCAATGATGAAAATTTTCAATGCTAAAGCTTCAGTGAATACACCTTAGGTTGCATTCATGTTAGTCTTGCATCTGCATGTTAGTGTTGAAATCTGCATAATATTGATATCTCTCTCCAATGTGAAGGATCTGAGGTTCTTATCGATCAATCTTCTCATCATCAAGTGTTCAGTTATGCGTAAACATGACACCCCTTGCTAATTTGACTATCCTGATTCCATTTTTAGGATCAAAATTTGAAATTTACCACTTACACAACTAATAGAAATTTCTCATGCTTTTCTTCTAATCAATCCTTGTATCTTACTTTTGATCAATCTTGGTCAACTTGACCTCTCATCAAGTACATATTTTTTCCTAACCACGTGGGACCTATTTGTAATCAGATCAGCTTCTTCTTGAATCATGTTATCAATCAAATTTCTTCTCATCACTATGGCACCTAGCCATATTTCGATTTCTCTATCGAGGGGGAAGGATCAGGACATCAACATTCCAGTGATCATATCCTCAATCAAAACCCCATCGCTTGGGGCATCTCAACTTCATCGCATCAAATCAAAGTTGAGATCATCTGAAATAAAAGGCAACCTAATCAATGGTCTTATACAGCGGTGAATACACTTGAAACCAGACAAGATTGGTCTTATACAGGCTATTCATTATTGAAACTAGATACATTGATGAAATTGGCTTCATCACTTCAAATCAAGTCAATTTTATTGCTAATCAAATCTCTTAACGGTAATCAGTTTCATTGCTTCAAATCAAACTGGTTATTCATTCAAACCAATCAAAAGGTTTAAGAGTTCTTGACAGATGTTTATTTTTATCACTTCAAATCAAACTGAGCATTCTATTTTATAGCTTTTTGATCGATCTTCATCCAATCAAGCTCAAAGTCAGTCTTCTTCTTCAAAAGAATGGTATCATCACTTCAAATTAAACTATTCTGGGTCTTCTTGCTAACAAGTCTTTGAATTAATGAGCTGATTACACATCAATTCAAAGAGGGGAAAATGTAATCACCTAAAACTGGTCATCTAAACCCTAGACCCCCAATCTCAACATTTAATCAAGAAACCCTAATCTTGATAAACCCTAAGTCCTAAATCAAACATGCAATTCTTCAATTTATCAATTTGTAGCTAATCTGACTTGAACCCTAGGTCATAATTATTAATCATACTTGATTAATTAATTAATTCCTAAAATAATAATACATTGGCAAATAAACCTTATGTTAATTATTTAATTGATATTCTGATATATTAATTAAATAAAAATTACAAAATTGTCAATTAAATCAAAAAGGAATTAAATTAATTATAAAAAACATAAATGTGCATTCAAAATCAATTAACTTATTAAAAATGCATATGACATCATCAAATCCAGTTAATTGATTTACTATTTTGGAAACAATCCAGTTCCACTCAGTTAAATGATTCTCCATTTTTTATCATTTTGGAAACATTTCAATTAACTGAGAACTGATTTTGGAAGTTTCCAAAATAACTGATCAGTCACTTCAGTCAACTGATTCTCTCGACCAATCAAATTGCTTGCACATGGATTGTGCTTCTTCAATAGAATCTGAGCCACTTTTTTTGTTCGATCTCGACCGTCGATTTGAGAGACATTTCTATAAAAGAGAAACTCTTTTCCTTCACAAAGGATCCAAATTCTTATTATCGTTATAATGCTGCATTTCACATTCTAGTTTTCTTTAATCATTTTAGCTTTCAATTTGATTAGCATTTAGTTTAATTTTATGTTAATCATTCAAATCTAATCTTAGAGCATATTTCAATTGGTGTTTTAAAATCAATCTTACACATTCAATTGGTGCTTTAAAACTAAATCTTAACTAGCATGGATTAACCACAAATCTGCATCCTGCATAATTATTTAGATTAATCAAAGCATTTTACTTTCATCATCTAGATTGAATCCTTCATTTAGGTCTTTGGTGTAGTCACTAAGCTTGCAATGATCTGAGAGCAAGATCATACTCCTGCCTACTAGGAGGCAACAGGTCAACTCATTCACACATGTAGGATGAATTAATCTATGTTCATTCCTGTATGTGACTGAAGAACAATGACTATGTTGAAGTGTATGGCTAAGTTAGAGGCCCACATTTAGCTATCACAGGTGGTGGCTAGTTTATGATAGCTGCAACTTTCTCTTGATCCATCTTCAAAGACCCTTTGGACACTACAAAGCCCAAGTACACTAGTTCTTACTTGAAGAACTCACATTTTTCAAGATTGATTACCAGCTTCTCTTCATGCAATCTCTTCAACACTGCCTCTACATGCTTGACATGCTCCTCCTTTGTCTTGCTAAATATTAGTATATCATCAAGATATACAATTACAAACTTTGCTGTGAATTCTTGAGAACTTCATTCATGAGCCTCATGAATGTGCTCAGAGCATTTGTGAGGCCAAATGGCATCACAAGCCATTCATATTAGCCCATTTGTGGTCTTGAATTCCATTTTCCATTTATCCCCTTCTTTCACGCCAATTTGGCGATAACCACTCTTCAAGTCCAACTTGGTAAAGTACATTGCCCTCCAAGGCAATCCATGAGATCCTTAATCCTAGGCATGGGGAACCTATGTCTTATTGTGATTATGTTTATAGCCCTTGAATCTATGCAAATTCTTGATTTTCCTCCATTCTTGGATGCCAACACAACCAGGACTGTGCATGGGCTTATACTCTTCTTGATAAAGCCTTCATCCAAGATTTCTTGTACCTGCCTCACCACTTCCAATTTCTGATCAAGGGTTATCTTGTAAGCTACCTTATTAGGCAAAGATGCACCAGGGACAAAGTTTATCTGATGACTTATTACCCTTCTAGGAGGCAAGGTAGCAAGAGTTCCATCACTTACTATGTCTTTATACTTCTCAAGAAATTCTTGTATCTGTGATGGCAATGGCTCCTTAAATGGCTTTCATTCCTCCTTAGGTCTAATCACAATAGCATACCATTCCTTCTCATCTTCCTTTAGATCCATCACAAATTCCTTTCCACTACACAACATCACATTAGGAGTCTTGGACTATGGCTCTTCATCTTCTAGCAAAGAATGAATCTTGAAAGTTCTTCCTCCTTTCTTGAATGTTATAGAATTCTCCTTTCCATCATATACTACCCCATTGTCAAATTGCCAAGGCCTTCCTAACATCAAATGGAAAGCATCCATTGGTAGGATGTCACACAAGACTTTATCCTTATACCTTGCTATGGAGAATTCCACCCATGTCTTCTCATTCACTAATACACTTTGGCCTTTGTTGCGCCATGTCACCTTATAGGGATTCACATGGGGTACTTTGAACAACTTGAGTTTGTTGACTACTTCCTCTGAGATGATATTATAAGTGGAACCAGAGTCCACGATCACCTTACAAACTTTACCAAGGATCTTGCATCTAATCCTAAACAAAGCCCTCCTATGCTTGGGTTTATCTTTACTAGGTTGTCTTATCAAGACCCTTCTAAACATTAAGTTCTCACCCATCTCTGAATCTAGATGGTCAATCTTAGGAGCATTGACACTTGAAGTGTCTTCATGGGCATATGCTATTCTTTTATCACAGTTTGATCCAGTAGGCTTGTTACTTCTAGCACTTCATACTTGCAAAGTATGAGTTACTTCTAACTCCTCTTCCTCTATTAGGTCCTTGACTACCTCTGCCTCTATTATATCCTCCTCTTGGAGTGCTTTCCCCACTATGGTCTGTTAATTTGTTTTCCCCTTGATTCCTTTTCTCATTTCCTCTTCCTTGATAGCCTCCTCTTTGAACCCTTTGGTCTCTTCCTCTACCTCTATTCTTGAAGTTAGAGTCACCTTTCTTCTCTTTATTTTCCTCCACTCTGAGGGATAATTGATGACACCTCTGAACTATAGTTGGTGTCCACAAATTGATTTCTTCTTAGATGTTACATTTCAAACCACCCAAGTACCTTGCTACCTTCATAGAATTTTCTTTTTTCTGCTTGGATCTAAGACACAACCTTTGGAATTCCTCTGCATAAGAGGCCACATCTAGGTCTTTTTGGTTCAAACTCTATCTTTTTCTATGGAGTTGAATCTCATAGTCTTCAAGAAGGTAATTCTCCTTTAACTTGGTGACCATTGCATTCCAATTGGCTATGGGTTGCTTACCCAATCTAACCCTCTCATCTTGTAGGTATTTCCACCATGTTAGGGTTGACCCTTTGAGTCTTGATTTTTCCACCTTGAGCTTTTGTGCTTTAGTTACTCCTTCACACTCGAAATGGTTCTCCATTCCTTCAATCCAATCCATCACTGCTTCAATATCCATCTTTCCACTAAATAGTGGTATACCCTCCAATGCCTTTCCTCCTAGGGCTTTTATGTCTTTTAGAAAGGTCACTTCATTGAAGACATGGTTTGGTTAAGGGATAAGGTCTTCTTCAACAACCTTTTTACCCCTATCACTACTTTCCACTTCTTTGTTTCTAGCTGCTACATTTACAACTTCTTCTAGCCTTATTTTCATATCTTCTAAGGCTTCTTCAAGGAGTTTTTAATTCTCCTTTTTCTCATCCACATATTTATCTAGCTCTACATTTGTCACCATGATTGACTCTCCTATCAATTCACCATTAGCTGTAGACATACACTGATTTCCCAAGTCTTTAACTTGCTCTGATACCACTTTGATGTAACTACAAGCCTTGCTCTCCTACCCTAACCTCCACTAGGGTCTTCAATAGGCCTCTTCTCTAGCCTAGATAAGGTTCTTCACTAACCCTAACCTTCAAGGATCTCTCTCTCAAGATCCCACTCAAGTTTAGCTTGAGTACACCAACAAGAAAACCAAATTGCTTCAACACCTAGCCATAGTGCTTTTCTTGTACTTCTTCACAAAATGATCCCAATGGATCCAAAACTCTTCCATATGGAGAGGTAGTATCCTAGATTATTTATTGGACCAATTCCAATGTCCACAAATTTCTTTTGGACTAAAACCCTAGACGAGTTCCAAGAACCAAGACAATTTCACCCAAAAGAGGGCTACAAGCATTAGGCCTAATTAGGCTCTTTTTCTGCAATAAATTGTAAAAATACTTAAAAAGTTGGAAAAATAGCATTGGATATAGATACCCTTTATCAAGACACTAAATATTTTCTAGGTCTTGTTCCCCAAAAGTGTCCATAAAGTGCCTCTTATAAACATGCCTAAAAATTAGGGTTTCTAAGCAATTAGTCTATCTACACAAAAGAACTTGTTCTTGGCACACTAAAATTCCCTCCCAAACTTATCCTTTGAGTTGGGGATCCACTACATATCACACTAAATATCTACAATCACTGATTGAAGCAATGAATGCTTTCAATCCCTCCCATTATCCCTACAACTACTTATGATCCCTAGCCATGCACCTCTGGCTCGCTTAGGGAATCATATTAAAAAAGCTCCCATGATTTCTAGGGTCCCTCCTTCATAGGTATAATATGTACATGGAGTCACCTCCCTAATCTCAAAGGCCCATGTAGATTCCATTGTGGGAAGAGGATCTATGAACCCATCTTCAACAGTTGCCTGGTTCACACCAACGACTGGACAAGAAACAAAATAATTTACAAAACTAAAAAAACTATTTACAAAATTGAAATCAAACACCACACAAAAAATTAAAAACACCTACTCTAACACTTGAATGGATTAAAGTATTCAATTCAATCCATTAAAACACCAAATGCTTAGAAAAACACTAACTGTGATTGTTCTTGCTATTACTCAGTCCATACACACAATTAAAAAACAAGCCAACCCTTTCAAAAGGTCGAGGATGACCTTAAGTAGTTGAACAAGACCCAAAATCAACGGTTTCAGATAGTTATGAAACCAATAGCTCAAATTTTCAATTATGCAACAAATGTTGTCAATGACAACATTGACAACTTTTACAACTTTTTGGTTTTGCTATCCAAACTTGGTCATAAGTCCACCAAACTTAACCAAATGTTAATCTAAGGTGTTATAAAATTAAAATAGAACCTCAAGTCTCTTGCTTGTCCATTTTGACATTAAAATGCATAAAACACTCTATTTGACCTAATGTGGACAATCCTAAAACTAAGGTCACAAATGACCTATTAAGGAATCCTACACTAACACACTTCACACTAGGACTTGTTCAGTCCCCTTATTGCACTAGTGGTTTTTCTAGGACCACTACAAGCGAAAAACAAAATAGAAGCCGTAGGTTCTTCTCTATCCCTACCTAGGTGCTCCTGCACTAGAATGAATATGGAAATTCTTGAACCAGTAACTATCTATTGTGATATTACAAGTGCTATCAAAATTTCAAAGAATCCTATCATGCATGCTAAGACAAAGCACATAGTTATAAAGTATCATTACTTCAGGGAATAAGTACAAGAGAAAGAAGTGATACTAGAATATGTACAATCCAAAGAACAATGAGAAGACAGATTCACAAAGACATTTCCAAAAGATACATTTGAGTATCTGAGGAAGAGACTAGGGGTCTGAACCTTTTCTACTAGTCACTAAGATGACTTGGAGGCTGCATCAGCCTACACATTATCAAAAGATCAATCATGTTGATGCAAACAAAGAAATGGACAGAAATGAAATATCAGTACAAGAAGGTACTTATCTGAACCACGCACCAAAGATATTGTTGGCTACTACAGAGCTATATTTCTAATGGAAAGAATGTAGAGGAATATATTCAATGATATATTTTTGTTTGACATTGTTGTCAAGTGAGAGGAATATATCCATATGAAATATCTATCATGATCATCCAAAGGGAGAGAAGAGAACCATATCCATCAGGGAGAGGAACATTCAAAGGAAGAGAAAACATCAAAGAAAGAAGATGATTCTGTTGGTTTCTTTTTATGTTGCAATAGAAACAACAACAACAACCTCTTCAATAACCTGCAAAAGATCTCTCAACTTTATTTCCAACTTCTTGCACTATCTAGTACAAATTATACTATCTTTCCCCTCTTGACTAAGAACTTTACAAATGGTTTACAATACAAATTTTCCAGCCCTTTCCAATAATCTTGGGAATCCTTTTATAGATTAGGATTGCAACAAGCTTCAGATCAATTGGAATAAGGACAAAATTAATGATTCACTAAAAAGACAAAATAGCTAATAGAGTGATAACCACTCTTATTACAATAGATATTTGACAAATTTTTTCTTTTGACCGCTTTGTACTTGCAACTGCTTCAAATTTTTTTGGTGTGAGCCATCTAGAGTCTATTCTCTTTGCTGTTGGTGATGTAGGATCTTCACTTTCAACTATATCAACCAATCTATTGGGCTCCATCATCCACATGCTTGTCGTCACCTTCACCTGGATCAACTATTGTGTACTTGTCTTTCCAAGAAGTGTACACCTCATCACTTTGCCATCTAAAGTTAAGGATCTCATCCTTTCTGTTGTTAATCTCCTTCTAGGTGGTATATGCCTTCTCAATCTCACCTGAACAAAATTAAAAAAATGCTTTGGCCTTGCCAACTATCTCAACTATTTGAACAAACAACAATGTGCTTTCCAGGGTAATTATACTATTTGTTCTTACTTCTAGTGCCTCATTCATTTGCCGATGCCATAATGATTCATCTTTAATATCTCCATTATTCTTAAAAATATTTGGAAAGATTTCATATCGGTCCTTTGAATATTCCTTTTTGAGGGCCATTACTTTCCTTATGACAATGCTCCTTATGTCCATGTTCATGAGCCATTTCACACATTTTTGGGTTCCAGTTAAAAAAATATCAACATTGTTCTCCTTCTTACAAGTGGTGTGGAAGAACTTTCATTCTCCTCCCTTCCCCTTCGATTTGTTCACCAATTGGTCTAAATTTTCCCTGTCTGCATTGTACTCATTCATCATGCTAACGATTTTCTTTCCTTGTGCATAGATAATAGTAGGAACCAATTCATGTGTACAATGCATAAGGGTACTATGTATCTTGTCTGCATACTTTTGCTTCACCCATGCCTCTGCTTCTCTAAAGGCTACAAACTGTTCAACCCACTATTTCTTTTGTCTTTCCAGCTCTTCTCTTTCAGCTATCAGTCTGGCTTTTTCTTTCTCAACCTCATCTAGTGTGGTAAAATTTGATGGTGTAGGGTAAGTAGGATAAGTGATAATAGGACTTGATGATGAAGGCTGATGGGGATCCTGTGTAATCCTCCTCTGAGGCACAAATTGTTCTATTTGTCTTCCCTAAAGGAAAGCAATTCTATTGTCCTTCTCGATAGATTTAATTTTTTCATCATTTTAGGACTTCATGACCATCTCACATTTCTTTGTTAGCCTTTTGAATGCCTCCTCTTATCTCTCAGCCACCTTTAAACTTAATTTTGTAATTTGCAGGGTAAGGTTGGCTGCATCCACACCTGATGTATATGAGACTCTTCTCACAATAAGGCTACCTGCCTGTTCAGCATGATAATCTTTATCACACACCCTAGGATTTTTCTTCCTCATATGCCACATGACAAGGGCTGCATGATCTTCACTAAATTTCACTCCTTTTGATGCTTGTCTTTCCTCTGTCTCATTTGCATAGAAAGTCTTTGTCTCCTTTCTCACAACATCTAAGACAATGGCATCCGCAATATCCCACTCTGGGTGTATCAACACTCCTTCCTTCCTCACTAATTCCCTTCCTTCCTCAGGAGTTATTTTTTCAAACTTGGAGATCATTTCTTGTTTGATCTCATTTTCAATTTCTTCCTTTCTCCTTGCAAGTTGCTCAGTTTGTTTCTGTTGGCATTTTTCTTTAAATTCATCTATGTGGGTTCTCCAAAAAAATTGTAAGAATTCCCTAGCCTTGACAAAATTGTCATCAGAAAGAAATTCATTACTGGCATGTTGAGTTAAGGGATCCAGTTCCTTCCCAGCATATTCTGCAATAGTTAAATCTAATGAATCTTGCTTTGGATCCTCAGACACCCCTTCTTGTAGTTCTTGCGCTGTGACAATTATTTGTCCAACATCTCCCATCTATAGAAACTGTTCTTCTACTACTTATTCATCAACACACAATGGAGATTAGGAAGGAGAATACACACTTTCCTATTGTTCTTGTCCCTCTACTCTTTTCCTTTTGGGGGATGGCAATGATTGGATACAATGGTGAACCGCCTCACAATAGGTGTATAATAATCATGCTCAAGGCCTTTCTTAGGAATGGTTCATTCAATCTAAGGACTAATTTTCCCATTATGAGGTGCATTTAACTTGTCAACCCAGGGACATATACTTGAAATGGTCAGCACGATATGTGCACTAGGTTCCTTAAGGAGTCATTCTGCTTATGCTGCAAGAAGGTAAAAATGCATAAAAGAAACCTACACTAGAGCTGCAGGAAAAGAATACATTTATCTTCTTACTGGAATGAATGCTATAAATTGCAACTCTACTAAAACCTATGATTTCAACCTAAAACATCCATTATAACTATTCTTGCAGATGCTGCAGGAATACTCACAAGTTGTGATGTTGCAGGAAGAAATTGTAACTTCTATCTGAAATACTAGAAATGATGGAAATGCTGGAAATAAAATCTATTCTATTCTAACCTATTCCACCTCCCAAGTGGGCCCCCTTGGTCAGTTTCTACTAAACTATGAACATAGAATGTAAACCAAGAACTATTTCATTGCGTTTCAAAAACTCATTACATAGAAACAATATGTGGAACTTGAAATAGATTGTCGTATATCAATTTTCTTCCAAAAACTTCTGTCTCTATTTTGTTCTAGCTAACTTCAAACTATTGGTCCAATCCCTATATATAGAGGATCAAACATTTATTACAAAAACATAAAAGAAAATATCTTGCTGAAAACATGCCGGCGAAGAAGATGGAAAGGCAACAGCCCGCAGCGTGGGTAGTAAAACTCGGGTGACCAATTCAATGCAATGAAGTGTAGAGGGAATATAGGCACACTACATCCCCGCATCCTGGAATAATGGCTCCATTGTAGCAGCCATGTTTCCTGGTGCTATAATGATCACTCCGCCATAGCTGGTCCTCAACAGTCCTCCTTGAATACTGTCGACCACTCTCCAGCCGCTTTCTCTCCTGTCAAGTTAGTTATGATATGGAAATATTCATGCAACAAGCTTAATCAAATTAAATATCTAGATATTAGAACATAGATTCTGATAGTTTTATGAAATATTGCACTATATGTATAATATTAGCAAAATATGTCAAAAGCATCTACCCATGGTTCATTAGTTCTTTCTGGACTTTATCACAATTTTTTGACTAGTTAGACTCTCAAATGTTTTGACAAAAACTAGAACAGAGTATTAAAATTATACAAAACAAAGGCAATGATTTAGCCTTATCATCTGCCCCTTGGTTAATCAAATGCTTGTCCTCAAGCATTGCACCTTCTGGCAATTGACCTATAGTCACCAACTTCAATTCTTCCCCTCCTCTCACTCTTAAAGGAGTAGTAGAATCCCCTTCTTCTTTCCCAAACTTCCCTTATGTTATCTTCCTGCATCCTGTCAAGTCTGGTAGCATTGATATCATACAAGGGCCAAAGGAGCATGGGCGGCTGCATTGTGAGTGGACACCAGAGATCCTACCTAATTTTCCTACCCAGCGCTATGTACTTTGGTGCCTGGTGTATAGCTGCTTCAAGGTTAATGGGGCTATGTGGTTCTGATCTTTTAAATACCTCTGATAATCTGCCCCATCTACTTTTGGCACCGGTTAAGGCTCTTTGGAAGACAAAGTAGGACATGCTATCATATTCTGCATAAACATCTGCTCTAAGTTTAAATTTTTTATCTCTAATCTCCTTTTTAACATTCCCATATGTCAGTCTGAACCAATCCCTCAGGAATACTTCTGGTTGACTGCTTTATGCTCTTAATGGTAGGGGTTCTGTCTTCTCAAGATCTCTGTAATTCCCCAACTGCCTATCATAGTTGGCCTCATTGTGCATCCATGAAATCAGAGCCCTTAGGTGTATATCCCCTATGTAAGGTAGGGGATTCCATTCAATCTCTATAGGGATGATGAAATTATAGACGTACAACTCACAAAGTAGTTTTTGTTGCCAAGATGGAAGTGTTTGGTATAACCCATAGAATTCCTAGGCTGATTTGAACTCTGCATTTATATCCTTGAGGGTCATCATCAACTGGAATAGAAGGAATTGTTCTTTGAGAAAAATAGTATAGACCCTAGGTGGTGGTCTACAAGCAATGACCTTGTCAGTTAGTTTAAGAGCATGGTCCATTCTTTGTTTCTGTTTTGCCAACTGATCTTTCAATTCTGCAATTTCATTTTTCTATTCTGTTATTACTTTCTGCAATTTCTTTTTCTCTTCTCCATTTAGAGTGGTTGTCAACACATATTTATTATATAACTGAAAAAGAAGCATTTGCAGAGTAATCGGACCACTGCTTTCATCTTGGTTATTCTTCTTCCTTTGTTCTTTCCATAATTGCTCTAAGAATTTTATTAACCAAGTTTGCTTATAAGAAACTAAAGCATTTATTGAGCAAGGTATCTGGTGAGTTGTAGGGATTTCTTCTTCACACGTTGGAACATCCTGATGGCTGAATCCTGGGTCATTCTGACATACATTTGGCTCATCTTCACACTCCTCTTCCAGATTTTGAGGAATGTTAGGAATCTCAGACTGACTGGGAGAATCATCAGGAACAATATGGATAAGAGTTTCCTCCTCACATTGTTTTGGTGAAGAGGGCTGGATTTTAATGGGCACTTTAGGAATCTTCCCTCTCATCCTAGGGCTTCTTCGTATAGGAGTTTCCTCAACTTCTATGGCCTTTTTCTTACTAACCCTTTTTTTTACCTCATCTGTAGGAGTAGTGGCTGCAGGAACTGATTTCATTCTCTTCTTTCTAGAGACTTGAGGGTTTTGCGGTTCAGCTGCAGGAATTGAAGTTTCTCCTACTATCTTCCATTTTCCTTTGGTTCAGGCGGTAGTAGGTATATTTCTCACATGAGCGGTTAAAGGCAAATTTTCTTGAAAATTCTCAGTTTCTGCCCCTTGGTTATTTTTCTCGGCAACTGAATAAGGGGAGACTGCATTATCTTGATTATCTTGCACATTAGGGGAAATTTGAGGCTGAAGGGTTTTATGATGGATGAACTCTACCCATGTCATAGGGGAGGCATCCCTAAGAGATCTTTCTATGAGTAACTTAATTAGGGCATGGTGGGTAACAGAGTTGTCTTTCCCTTTTTGGGTTTCTTCGGCACTAATGCACAACATATTAAACAGAAAATTGGGTGCATTCATTGGGATATTATGTCGTACATAACTAAGCAGCTTAAAATGATGTGCATGTAAATTAGAGAATCTCCCTTCACAGGTGAAATACCTTATAATGTGCATAGCCAACTCCTGGTATGGTGGAGGAATGGACATCCTTTTGCATCCCTGCTTAGTGATTTCCAATGGAGGGTCTCCTGGTAGGGCGAATTAAGCCCTGGCTGACCTGGCATCATGGGCATTGGGATAATGTTCCCCTGCTGCTAGTAAACTGGTCACTTCCACTATTTTCTCCTCTATTGCAACAACTGGCAACCCCCATATCGTTGCATGGCCCTCATCAAATGTGTTCAAAAATTCTGCTGCTGCTTCATCATCAAACTCCATCAATTTTAAGAAATACCCTAGCCATCCGCAGGCATTAAATCTTCTTACGGCCTCTATGTCGGCTAGTAAAAAATTATGAACCACTGGTTCATGCCGCTACAATTGGCCCCCCATTTTACCAAATTGAACCTCTTCTCTATTTAACCTCTGCTCTGTTCTTGATAATTACCTTCTTTCTTTTGAATTTCAGACTAATTCACGTAAACCCACAGAACCTCTTTCACATTCTTATGGTATTCTTGATGTGAACAATAATAATGTACTTTTAACAAAATGAATCATAGATATTCATGCAAGCGAGAGTTATGTCATAGTTTTAATACTGGGTCACATCTAGTCTGACAGTTAGGGGTTTATTCGAAATAAAGGCATGACATTTGACACTTGTGTGATGCGGCAGCTAGATTTTAATTAAGACAATGCCGAAGTACAGATTTGGAGATCTTTTAATGAGTAAATAGAAATGTCACTTTTTAGAAATTGTCACACTTCCCTGCCCTCTATAAAATATGGACAAGTGTCCTCACTTATCTGACTTGGCAGAAAGTACGAAACTAGATTAAGGTGGCAACGATACATTTATTGCAGTATTCGATATAACCAACTAAATCTATGCACTAAAAATGGAAATAAATTTGAAAAGCTAATACCTGTTAATTGATCATTACACGTGGCAGGAAATATTGGTGAGAGTGGAATGACAGTGTCGGCAGTCGACATGCGTCAGCGCACTATCTCTTTATTGAAAGCATGGAAACATGATGACGTGGAAGGTGGGTGGATGAAAGATTAGGAAATGAAATGGGGTGAAAAATAATAATATAGAAAGTGAATGGAGAATTTGAACTTTATGTAATCATAAAGTTATTATTATGGTCATGCATTGAAGGAATTCTTATTGAAGTGCTGCAGGAAGAAGATTGACACCCACTGCTGCAGGAAGTTAACCTGTTGATCTGTTAAAACTGGCTGGTTGAACTGTTGCAGGAAGTCTTCTTTTGTCTGTGGCTGGTGGTACAACTTTAGTCTATGGCCATTGACGAGTAGCTTGAAGTGGACAGGGTCGATTGTTGTCAACTAGACTGCTCCATTTTTAAATACATGGCTTATTTCATATGGACCCAACCATCATGTTTGCAGCTTGCCTGGTGTCTCTTGGAATCTGGAATCATATAACAATGCCCAATCTCCAACTTTGAATTGCTTATTTTTGATATGGGAGTCATGCCACAGTTTTCTTTGCTTTTGGAAAATTTCTGTGTGCTGCAGGGCAGACTTGCACATTTCATCCAAAGAGTTGAGATGTAGCAATCACTCTTTCTGTGCTGCAGGAAGATCAATGTTTAACTCCAGCGTTGTTCTTAATGTTTTGTGTTCAAACTCAATTGGTAGCATTATTGTTTTTCCATATAAAAAATCAAATGGAGTGAACCCTGTGGTGGTCTTCCATGTTGTTCTATATGCCCAGACGAATTCTGATAGTCTGCTACTCCAGTCTCGGCGATGCAAATGAACTATCTTTGTTAAAATTGCTTCTATTTCCTTATTTGTAACTTCTTCTTGTCCATTGGATTGAGGGTGATAGGGGCTTGATTTCTGATGTCTGATATTATATTCCTTCATGAGCTCTATTATCAGATTGGATGTGAATTGTGTACCCTGATCATTAACAAGTTCTCTTGGCACGCCATATCTAGTAAATATTTCTTCATACAGGAATTCAACAACTTTATGATCTCCTGCATGCTTCATTGCTCTGACTTCGACCCATTTGGTCAGGTAATCTATGCATACCAAAATGTATGACTTGCCATTGGTTGGAGGATCTATTGGACCAATAAAGTCCATGCCCCATTTATCAAATGGTGTTACCACCACCTATGGGTTTAAGGGCATTTCATCTAATCTTGTTGGTCAACCCATTCTCTGGCATTTGTCACACTTT
>MU224129.1:1096705-1112605 GCA_018584345.1 Thuja plicata | reverse complement strand
GTTCATTCAATCTAAGGACTAATTTTCCCGTTATGAGGTGCATTTAACTTGTCAACCCAGGGACGTATACTTGAAATGGTTGGCACGATATGTGCACTAGGTTCCTTAAGGAGTCATTCTGCTTATGTTGCAGGAAGGTAAAAATGAATAAAAGAAACCTACACTAGAGCTGTAGGAAAAGAATACATTTATCTTCTTACTGGAATGAATTCTATAAATTGCAACTCTACTGAAACCTATGATTTCAACCTAAAAATCCATTATAACTATTCTTGCAGATGCTGCAGGAAGAAATTGTAACTTCTATCTAAAATACTAGAAATGCTAGAAATGTTGGAAATAAAATCTATTCTATTCTAACCTATTCCACCTCCCAAGTGGGCCCCCTTGGTCAATTTCTACTAAACTATGAACACAAAATGTAAACCAAGAACTATTTCATTGTATTTCAAAAACTCATTACATAGAAACAATATGTGGAACTTGAAATAGATTGTCGTATATCAATTTTCTTCCAAAAACTTATTTCTCTATTTTGTTCTAGCTAACTTCAAACTATTGGTCCAATCCCTATATATAGAGGATCAAACATTTATTACAAAAATAGAAAAGAAACTATCTTGCTGTAAACATGTTGGCGAAGAAGATGGAAAGGCAACAGCCCGCGATGTGGATAGTAAAACTCGAGTGACCAATTCAACGCAATGAAGTGTAGAGGGAATATAGGCACACTACATCCCTGCATCCTAGAATAATGGCTCCATTGTAGCAGCCATGTTTCCTGGTGCTATAATGATCACTCCACCGTATCTTGTCGTCAACAGTCCTCCTTGAATGCTGTCGACCACTCTCCAGCCGCTTTCTCTCTTGTCAAGTTAGTTATGATACATAAATATTAATGCAACAAGCTTAATCAAATTAAATATCCAGATATTAGAACATAGATTCTGATAGTTTTATGAAATACTGCACTATATGTATAATATTAGCAAAATATGTCACAAGCATCTACCCATGGTTCATCAGTTCTTTCTGGACTTTATCACAAGTTTTTGACTGGTTAGACTCTCAAATGTTTTGACAAAAACTAGAACAGAGTATTAAAATTATACAAAACAAAGGCAATAATTTAGCGTTATCAGATGGTCTAATGGTCTTTTCCCTTTTGGATCTAGGCTCTTCTTAGTTTGTGGCAATACTGTACTATACCCTCTCCTCTAGTAAACCACATATTTCCCTGGGGGAATGTTTCTGGTTGGAGCTATCCTACTCATCATTGCCTTTTCCCTTTCTATCTCTATCTGCAAGATATTGGACCTCTTCTAATTAAGTGCCTACATAATATCCTCAAACATTTCCATTAAGGAGTCTATTTTCTTGGCCCAAGGCTGAAAATATTTCAAAGGGCCATACAACTTGTCAAAATGTTGTACAAAATCTAGACTCTTCATGTATGCCATCCATTTCTCTTTCTTTATCTCTTGCTCTATCTGATCAAATTCATTCCTGATTATGTCCTCAGGGAAATTGAATTGATGATTCAGCACCAAGCACTTTGTTTTATCTTTAAACATATCTCTGATAAAGGCCTAAGGGTCAACACATCTTGAAATTGTGGTACTCAAATGATAAGGGTCCATATATTTATCTAGGTGTTTCCACCCTCCCTTTGTTATAATAAATTGACGGGTTGCTGTGATTGTAGGAAAAATGGTTCCCTTTCCTCTTCTTGTCAGGGCTTCCTCCTGCAAACCCCCAATTTGTCTTATTATCTCTGCCAATCCCAATTTGATAGGTACTCTATAGGGTAATATATAAGGGATCCCTTTGAAACCATAAACCCTGAAGACTATAGATACTAGGTATAGAATGACATCTCCCCAATTATGCACTATCTTTAATTTAGGAAAACACTCTTTAGGTCTCAATAATTGTAAAAGTGTTAGAGGCATCATGGGATCATCATTCGATAATAATGCCCTAATCCTAGCAGCAGAAAATCTATCATAATTTATGTAATTGGATTCCTTATTGTCCCATGACATGTCTACATTCCCCAGTTGTATAGGCATTTCCTCATCATCTTTGAATTTTGTCAATTCCATCTCTCCTTCAAAATAGTTTGGCCCTTTGTACAAAAATATATGCATCAATAAGGAATACCATGTAAAATGTCTAGTTACCTTGCTTTTTTGGATTCCTATCAATCCTTCGTGTATCAAATCTGCAAGATATGGAGCAAAATAAAAAATTACAGCCAAATGGGGGTGCAATATTTGTACCATCATAAATATGTAGTGAATGGGCATTTCCTTCTCTTCATCATCCCAACAGATCTGACACAAAGCCCTGCATGTTCCTATAGCCTTTGGGGTGAAATAGTATAACTCGAAAGGCTCCTTGGTTCTTGGCCCTACCATGATCAGATCTCCAATTTTGTTGAAGTATTCTTTTAGTGGTCCATTTCTAAGATAATAATTTTGTGCTTCATATATTTCTATGAATTCTTTGAAGTCAATTTTATCCGTTTGGGTATCTTCTCCACTCAACTTGAATAGTTTTTTGATTTCTTCCGCAGTTATATTGACCATGATTTGTCCATTCTTATCCCTAACTACCCTGGATATCTTGTCATATTTTTTTGTGATTTGCATAAGCATATCAACATCCATAAAAACCCCGGGCACTACTAACTTGCCCACATCAAATTGCCATGTATTGCTATTGGGAGAAAAAGCATTTCTCTAGAAAAAAAAGCACTCTGAATAGACCCAAACCAGTTATACCTATATTAGCATCTCTATCCCATTGTCCCAGATCGTACAAACCCTCACCAATTTTCAATCATGGGATTTTAGGGACCAACTCTTTGATCTTTGTTGAATCATTTGTCGACCTAGTCAACTTCTACAATATGTCATCACATACATTTCTATCTTGATAATTTACATGACCCTTGAACTCCCTCCTAGCTGGCATTTTAAAATTAAAATATTTACAGTCTAATGATTCAAAAATTTGATAGAATATAGTAATTGCAAGCCTTAATAATCCTTCAGAATTTGGAATTCAGACATAACTCACACCAAAAATTTACCCATTCTGCAAATAGCCTAGAAGTTTAAAATGTGATCACTGCAACTTTCTTTTGCTCCACAAACTTGACAATTACAATAATCAGTAGTTAAATAATCGAACACATAATAATCCCATCACTCTCTGAGCATTAAATTCTTTACTGTGGAAGCACACATTCACCATTACTTCACCTGAGTTCAAACTCTCATGGCTAACGGTTCGGAGATTCTAAAATGACACCTTTGAAATATGACCATCAATCTAGACATCTTTCCCTTGCATCAGACAACTCATAGTAAGTCTTTTGTAACATTCATCTCCATAGACACATGGCAGCATGTCGCAATCCCTCAAAGGTTAACCCTCAGTCATTTTCCATCACAGGCTTTATGCGCACTGTCAGATCTTCTTGAAGATGCTAACTCTTTACTTTACTTAACACTGATAGAGGTTCCCAACACTTGGGACACATGTCACCACAACGTGTTACCTTGATGACTAAAAGTTGATCAGTTTAACTATCAGTCTTTACGCTAGCCATCTGATCTTGCTTAACTTTTACTGTCTTTAACACCTTTCTATGACCCACAACTTTGATCTCTGGCAACATGTGGCGTGGCGTCACAATGCCTTGATGATTAAAATTATCGCATCTTTCATCAGAGGCTTTGCACCAACTGTCAGATCTTCTCTAACCCGTGAGACCTTTACCCAACCAGCCATTTAGTAACCGCAATCTGTAACTTTCCGAGATGGACACACGTCACCATGATGCAATCCCTTAAAGGTTATTTTTCAATCATCTTATTATTGTGGGTTAACACTAGCTATCTAATCTTCCCAAAGATGCTATGTATTTACTTGAAACTTTAATCACCCATCGGACCCACTAGACACCACGTGGTGGCTTGTCACATTCCCTAAATGACTAGTGTACACGTATCTTCATCATGAGCCTTTGTGCCAGCCATTGGATCAACTCTGACATTCATTTGATTTAACTCCATTTGGTCATTCATGTTTGGGCCCACTGAGGACACGCATCACCATGATGTGATCCCTTGAAGCTAACTCACCCGCATCTTTGGATTAAAGGTAATGCGCCAGCCATTGGATGAAAAGCATCTTACAGATATCCTTTGATCTATATCTTTGATGTATTCGGTCCCACCAAAGACATGTGTCACAATGACACTTTCCCTTGAAGATTAAAATTCAATCACTTTCTCAGTGTGGGAATGCGTGAGCTGTTGGATGCAAATACATTAGATCGACATATAAAATTTAAATAAAATATTACGGACTTTGAACTTAGGGAATAAATAAAGACCACGACGTTAGGATACCGACAACTTAATGAACGCAAACATCTTTAAAAGAGGACACATACAGACATGACTTAAGTGGAAAAAAGTAATAGAGAATTAGAAACCATTTCAACACAAAGTGTTTTAGGATCAAAATTCACACTTAGAAACATGATAATAAGGGTTCCAAAAATTATACAAGACCCTATTTGAGATACAAGCCATTGATTCATTGCTTTTGAAATTTTTTTGAACCACACCAAACACGTTGTACAAAGGGAGAGAGATTCAAAGAAACAACCATCCATCCAAGGTAGAGAATTGAGAGAAATTTCACACTGCATATCTATCCAGAAAAGGGAGAAGAGATTCAACAAAAAGGGAGAGACAGAAGCAGAAGACATAATTACTACACCTATCCATTGAAGGGAATGAAGGAAAGGACTTTGCAAGAATCAAATCTAAGCTAAAAGAGCTTATCGAGAGTCAGATATTTGAATTGGTTATAGAACAATAAGTCTTTTATCGGTAAACATAAAAATTCAGTGTACACCAAGTGATAGTAAACACCAATGGACAGTGCACACTGATGGCCAAAGAACCCCAAGCATCACAGTGTATACCGAGTCTTGCAACACCGAGCATAACTGAAGTGGTCACTGAGCAGAAATGAAGTTGATGCTCAAGGACAACTAGAGTCAATGAATGAGCTAACTGAAGATCATTCACCAATCAGAACTGGAGTTAGGAAACAACAATACACTTAGCTGGAAGGAGCTATATTTAGAGTTAACTGATTGATTTCTTTGTTTTCATCGATCAGTTGAACTAAATATTTAAAGCTAGTTTTATTCATAGTTGTCAAGGAGAAATCTATGAAATAAAATAGAAACAAAGCTTTAAAGATTAAAGCAATGAATGATGAGATTTGTGGATCAAGAAACAATATTTTTCAAGAACAAGAAAGACAAGGAGATTTGATAGAAGTAACCTTATAATTGTGCTTACACAATGCTCTAGACTAGATTTTGTTCTTTCTAGTCCACTTAGGATCCCAATAAATCTTTAGGACCTCTCTAGTATATAAGAAATGAACCTAAGACCACTCCTATCTCTTCTGTAGGAGTCTTCAATTTTTTGTTTCACTCTAAGGGACAACTATCTCATAGTTTTGTCTCAATGCTTTCTATGGCTTGAAGAATTCTAATGCCAAGTTCTTCATACCAACCTCTCTCTTGCTACAAGTACCATGTATAGGCTTGGAATGTTCATTCTTCATCCATACAACTCCAATCCCATAATTCTTCAAACCCAATTTGGTCAAGTTCACTATTTTCATTCAAACTGTCCTATTAGGCCTAATGATCCTATTAGCCCTATCCAGAGGGTTTTTCTGGATTAACTCTAAAAACTTACATACAAAACCCAAAACTAATTAGGGATCTAGATACCCTTTTGGGAGACCTAAAATATTTCTAAGGTCTAGGGTTCCCAAGCTGTCTATACATCACTGTCCTAGAAAGTAGGGCTTTAGGCCTATTTTCGCTCTCTACTAGCAACTCTCTGATTTATCCTCAAAAATAAATCTAGATGGATTGGTTGGGCTCTAAGATCGACACTAGGGACCTATGAGACCCTAATAACATTGATACCACAATTGGTTCAGTTCTCCATTACATTCTCCTATCTCTGCAAATAGATTTATCCTTGTCATACTCCTAACCGGGCTGTCCTAACTCGCCTAGGGCATGACCTTATAAATAGATAAAAATCTCTCATGAATTCCTACCTATATATACACTATGTAAAGTGGCTCCCCAAAGAATTTCATTCAACCTTTTTATGTTTTCCACGGTTGAATTTCATGGGGGAGCCATGAAACCAAAAACTGTCTGAATGAGACCAGCAAACTACCTAAAAAGAAGATATTTTCCTACAACTAAAAGATCAACTCAAAATGACTAACACTCTAAATGAATTTTTTAAAAAAAAATCCCTAAAACATGAATCCATAGTTATATCTCAAAATCCAATCCATTCAAAACACTAAAAACTTGCAAAGTAGTCGAGTGTGCACTATTTTCACAAAAGCTTCCTTTCTTGCTCTCAAAAAATCACATACATTCACTCTACCTTAGGAAACGAGCCATAAAGTGTCTAAATATTCCTTTTTCACCATTTTAGGCCATTTTAAATCAATTCTAACTTCTATAATTGAGGGGATCCAACGTTGTCGAGTTGCATGCAACATTTGCAAAAAAGTTGCAAATGTTGTCATGACAACTTTTAGTATCTTTTACGTTTATCATGAAAGCTACAAACTAGGGCCTCTAACACATTTAGTTTGATGAAATAACCTCATTAATGAATCATGAAGAATATTTTTCACCCAACATGGGTGTAGGACACAATTAGGACCCATTTCCCATCTTTAGACCAACCTAGGACTAAACTACTAAAAGCAACTAACAAAGACTAAAAGTGAACATAGTACTAACACTATTTCACCTAGTCACACATCATGACCTTCTAAGGCCTTAAAAAAACACACACACTCTGACTTGGCTAAGGTCAGAGACAGGCCAAAACACTACGACTTTAAGGATTGCCTAGGTGCTCCTGCACCATCCTCCTCTAAACAATATAATTCAATCCACCCTTGGATTGAGTAAGTTGGTATCAACCCCTAACTTCTTAAACTCAATTTCCTTGATCCACACTACATCTACTTTAGGTTGTCCTTTCCATTTTACCAAGTGTTATTTATACTCCTTTCTGGTCTTCTTGTAGACTCTAGAATCTAGAATTCTCTCTGCTTGTTTGATTGGTGTAGATGGAAAATGTAGTTCTTCAACCTCCTGTATTACTTCATTCAAACTCTGATCAACATCAGGGATTAGGCCTTTATACAGTACCAATTCTGTAACATTAAACACTGGTGATAAACCCAATTCCTCCAGAAGTTCCACCTTGTAGGCATTGGCTCCATGCTTGGCTAGTATGACACATGCACCAATTATTCTCATCTGAAGTTTAAGAGGTATACACTTCTGAAGGCTTACCTTGTTGAGGTGGACCATTACTAGATCTCCAACCTTGAATTGGACATCCCTCCTCTCATCCACTTTATTCTTGATCTTCTCTATATTCTTAGTGAGTGTCTTCCTAACTGTCTCATGAAACTCTTGCATAACACCTGTAAAATCCTTAGCATATCCACTTCCTTTAGTTCCATCCTTGAGTTCTCTAAGCTCATGAATACCTCTAGGATGAATGCAATAGACAATTTCAAAAGGACTTTTCCCTGTGGTCCTATTCACTATATCATTATAAGCATATTCTTCTTGTGCGATGAGTTGGTCCCATGTTTGACCATACTCTTTTGTTAAACACCTTAGGATATTTCCAAGACTCCTATTTACTACCTCTATCTGACCATCTGACTGAGGATGGTAGGCAGATCCAAATGATAAGTTGGTGTATAAATTCTGCCGAAGAGTCTTCCAAAAGTGGCTCATGAACTTGGTGTCTCTGTAAGACACTTTACTCAGTGTTAAACCATGAATTCTAACAAATTCCTAGAAGAATAAAGAAAATATCTGATTGGCATCATTAGTTTTCTTGCAAGGTACAAAGTGTGCCATTTTACTAAATTTGTCTACAATCACAAAAACACTTTCCATTCCTTGTCTATTCTTGGGCAAGCCTACTACAAAGTC
Source organism: Thuja plicata (assembly GCA_018584345.1). Lineage (NCBI taxonomy): Eukaryota > Viridiplantae > Streptophyta > Pinopsida > Cupressales > Cupressaceae > Thuja > Thuja plicata. The sequence continues at coordinate 1,104,501 of MU224129.1, read as the reverse complement.
CATGCTTAGACATTCCCATGGTTTGGTTGGAATGGGAAAAGGTTGATATAGGCCTACATTTGTGGATGTTCCTTTGGCCTTTTGACAAATAACACAACCTTCTACATATTTCTTCACATCCAAGTTCATCTTGGACCAAAAATAGAATCTTTGGATTACCTCTTGAGTTTTATTAACCCCAAAATGGCCACTAAGTGCATCATTGTGTTTCTCTTTTATGAGATTCATTCTAATAGATCCCTAGGGACACATATTTAGAGTATTGACTATGAAAGTGGTTTTTATACTCTTGACATACCTTGTAAATGTCTGCAAAGTCCTCATCTTCATCATACAGGTCCTTGAAGTTGTCAATTCCCATACTCTGCAATTGAATCTCTTGAATGGTCAAGGCTCTTCTACTAAAAGAATCTACAACTTTATTCTGCAACCCTTGCTTATGTTTGATGTTGAATGTGTATGCTTGTAGGTATTCAACCCACTTCATATGCTTGTGACTCAATTTGTCTTGTGAGTTCAAGAAAATCAATGCTTGATTATCTAAATAGACAATGAACTGCTTTGGCAATAGATAATGCCTCCATTTTCTCAGTGACTAGACCATAGAATACATCTCTTGGTCATAATAAGAATAATTCTTCTTAGCTTCACTCAACTTCTCCAAATGAAAAGCCACTGGTCTTCCCTCCTAGCTTAAGACAACTCCAATTGCCATATTGCTGGCATCACACTCCACTGTAGACAAATTTTCAAAACTTGGCAACACTAAAATTGGTTGGGTTGCAATCTTATTTTTCAATAGATCAAAACCATTATTAGCTTGCTCATTCCAAACAAACTTAGTCTTCATGCCTCCTTTAATTGTATCTAACATAGGAGCACATATTGCGCTAAATAGTTTGATAAAATTTCTATAGTATTGTTCAAGACCATGAAAGCTTTGTACCTCAGTGCTTGTTCTTGGAGTAGGCCAGTCGATGATGGCCTCAACCTTGCTTGGATCCATTTTTAAGTTACCCTATGATAGCACAAAACCAAGGTACACCAACTTTGTCTTGATGAAATCACACTTTTCTAAGTTGATCATCAACTTCTCCTCTTGCAGCTTCTTAAAAACCAATTCCAAGTGTTTGAGGTGCTCCTCCCTTGTCTTTCTATATATTAGTATATCATCTAAGTAGACTACTATAAAATTCCCATTGTACTCTTTAAGTACTTCATTCATCAACCTCATGAATGTTGATGGGGCATTTGACAACCCAAATGGCATGACAAGCCACTCATAAAATCCTTCAATACTCTTGAAGGTTGTCTTCCACTCATCTCCTTCATTTACCCTTATCTGGTGATAGCCACTTTTTAGGTCTATCTTTGTAAAGTATCTAGCTCCTCCTAGATAGTCCATTAGGTCTTCTATCCTAGGGATAGGGAACCTATACCTAATGGTAATCCTATTGATTTCTCTAGATTTTGTACATAACCTCCAAGTTCCCCCTTTCTTATGTGCTAGGACCGTGGGTACGACACAAGGGATAATGCTCTTTCTTACAAGACCTTGTTCTTAAAGTTCTTTGATTTGTCTAGCAATCTCTTCATTCTTTTAGGGAGTCATTTTATAGGTTGCCTTATTGGGTAGGGTAGCTCTAGGGTTTAGGTATATTTTGTGGCTTACTAACCTCTTAGGTAGTAAGGTTGATGGCTATCCATCACTCACTATCCCTTGATACTTTACTAGGTAGTAAGGTGGATGGCTATCCATCACTCACTATCTCTGGAACTTCTTTTGGTAGCTCTGTCCTCTTCTCTAGTTTGTCTGCAACTTCCTATGGATTCAACACCAGTGCAAAGACAACTCCTTCTCCCTCATCTAGAGTCTCTAAGAACTCTTTTTCACCCACCATGAGAATATTGGGACTAGTAGAATTCACTTCTGCATCCTCCAACAGTGACTAGATTTTGTATGTCACATTGTCTTTTTTGAAGGTGTATGCATTTTTCAATCCATTATGCATGGCCATGTGTCCTATAGGATGGATTTCCTAACTAATTACAATGATAACACTTCATTTTGGAAAAATAGTTGCCTCTTCCTTGGTTACTGCCTCTTCCTCTATTGTTAGAGTACTCCCACTATTGAATTTTCCTTCATGCTATTCAGTGAGCTTGGTCTATGATTGTCCTTTAGATTCAGATCTTCTTCCTCCATAACCACTTCTTTGTCATCTGGTGTCTCTTCCTCTACCCCTTCCTCTTGAAGTATTGGAGTCTTGTTTCTTCTTCAATTTATCCTCCACCTTGATAGCAATTTGGTGGCATTTCTGAATTGTATCTGGAGTCAAAAGACTCATCTCTTCTTGAATGGTCCATTTGAGGCCATTAAGATACCTTGCTACTTTTTCTTTCTCATCTTCTACTACCATTGACCTTATACAAAGTATTTGAAACTCTTCAGTGTATGAGTTGACATCTAGGTCCTTCTGTCTTAGGCCTTGTCTTCTCTTGTGTAGTTGGATTTCATAATCCTCAGGGATGTAAGCATATCTTACTCTTGCTACCATAGATTTCCATGAAGCAATGAAATTTCTTTCCCTCTTTCTCTATCTCATCTTGGATGAACTTCCAGCAAGTGAGAGAAGACCCTCTCAATCTTCCTTATCAACTTTCACTTTTTGAGCCTCTATGATTCCATCACACCCAAAATGGTTCTCTAGTCCCTCTATCCAATCAAGGACTACTTCTGGTTCCATTTTGCCACTAAAAATGGGAACTCCTTCCAATGCTTTACCACGAATTGCCTTTAGGACTTTCAGGAATGGTTCTTTTCTTAGGAAAGGATCAACTTTAGGGACTTCATCTTCAAGGGCAATCACTTTTCCTTTCCCTTCCATTCTGTCCTTCACTTCATCTGCATTCACATCAAATTCATTCACTTTTTGCTCCAATTGAGGAAGCCTATCTCAGAGTAATATTTTCTCCTCCTCTTATTAATCTACCTTCTTTTCTAATTCAACATTAGTCACCATTGTTGAATCTCCAATGGACTCCTCTGGTTGTAACATTAACCACAAGCCTGATCAAAAGAGGCTCTGATACCAATCTGATAGAAGTAACCTTATAAGTGTGCTTACACAATGCTCTAGACATGATTTTGTTCTTCCTAGTCCACTTAGGATCCCAATAACTCTTTAGTACCTCTCTAGTCTATAGGAACTAAACCTAAGACCACTCCTATCTCTTCTTTAGGAGTCTTCAATTTTGTGTTTCACTCTAAGGGACAACTATCTCATAGTTTTGTCTCAATGCTTTCTATGGCTTGAAGAATTCCAATGCCAAGTTATTCATACCAACCTCTCTCTTGATACAATGGCCATTTATAGGCTTGGAATGTTCATTTTGTATCCATACAAATCCAATCCCATAGGTCTTCAAACCTCATTTGGTCGAGTTCACTATTTGCATTCAAACTGTCTTATTAGGCCTAATAATCCTATTAGCCCTATCTAGAGCATTTTTCTGGATTAACTCTAAAAAATTACATACAACTCCAAAAAATAATTAGGGATCTAGATACGCTTTTGGGAGACCTAAAATATTTCTAAGGTCTAGGGTTCCCAAACTGTTTGTACATCACTATCCTAGAAAGTAGGGCTTTTAGGCCTATTTTGGCTCTCTACTAGCAACTCTCTGATTTATCCTCAAAACTCAATCTAGATGGATTGGTTGGGCTCTAAGATTGACACTAGGGACCTATGAGACCCTAATAACATTGATACCACACTTGGTTCAGTTATCCATTACATTCCCTTGTCTCTGCAAATAGATTTATCCATGTCATACTCCTAACCGGGCTGCCCTGACTTGCCTAGGGCATGGTCTTATAAATAGATAAAAATATCTCTTGACTTCCTACCTCTATATACACTATGTAAAATGGCTCCCCTAATAATTTAATTCAACCTTTTGTGTTTTATATGGTTGAATTTCATGGGGGAGCCATGAAACCAAAAACTGTCTGAATGAGACCAGCAGACTACCTAAAAAGAAGATATTTTCCTACAACTAAAAGATCAACTCAAAATGAATAACAGTATAAATGAAAAAGTATTAAAGCAATCCCTAAAAAATTAATCCATAGTTATATCTCAAAATTCAATCCATTCAAAACATTAAAAACTTGCAAAGTAGTCGACTGTGCACTGTTTTCACAAAAGCTTCCTTTCTTGCTCTCCAAAAATCACATACATTCACTCTACCTCAGGGAACAATCCATAGAGTTTCTAAAGATGCCTTCTCCAAAATTTTAGGCCATTTTAAATCAATTCCCACTCCTATAATTGAGGGGATCCAATGTTGTCAAGTTGCATGCAACATTTGCAAAAAATTACAAATGTTGTCACGACAACTTTTAGCATCTTTTGCATTTATCATGAAAGCTACAAACTAGGGTCTCTAACCCATTTAGTTTGATGAAATAACTTCATTAATGACTCATGAAGCATCTTTTTCACCCAACATGGGTCTAGGACACAATTAGGACCCATTTACCCTCTTTAGACCAACCTAGGACTAAACTACTAAAAGCAACTAACAAAGACTAAAAGTGAACATAGTACTAACACTATTTCACCTAGTCACACATCATGACCTTCTAAGGCCTTAAATAAACACACACACTCTAACTTGGCTAAGGTCAGATACAAACCAAAACACTAGGGCTTTGAGAATTGCCTAGGTGATCCTACACCAAGATTAAATGGTTAAATCATGTCTATATAAAGAGAAAAGGAATTCATTATGAAACGAGGAATTTTGAACATAATTATGGTGAAGATAGAAGTATTCATGCATATCTAAGCATACAGGCTGAAGAACAGAGCCAAGAATTCTACAAACACCAAGAAATAGAGTAGAAAGAGCATTCACTGAGCAAAGAAGAAATAAGGGGAGCAAAGGAATTGAATAGAACATTGATCAGAGAGGTATTATGGACTTACAATAGATTTGAAAATCTGCAAAGTAATATTTTATTATTGAAGAGATGATTTATTGTTTTAGTTTAATCATTGATTCATAAAATCTCTTAATCGAGTGGGATTTAACCATCCTTAATGTATTGAGCTACTCAAGAGTATCAAAAGGTTTTCATGTGTATAGCATAGTGCATGCTAAGTCAAATGATAAACCTCTAGTTTTGAATCCTATAACAATGTCACACTTAACAGTGTGTTTGTAACCTTTAACAAGGCTGGCTCTTCACCGAGGTCACTTCAGAAGAGTGAAAATTTTGGGTTACTGGTTTCAAGTAGTTTTTCCCTTAACAAGGTTTCCACATTAAAATCCATGTGTCAAATGTGTATATGGTTCATTTCTTTGATGTTTTTCTTTACACATTACTAAAACAAGATTGGTTGGTAAACACTAAGTTTATTTACTGCTATTCGGTAAAGGCTAGAAAAAGATAAATAGTATACTCACCGAGTAGTATATATTTGATAAGATTAATTAAATGCATACATCTTGTAGGACTAAAAGATAACTAGAGGTATTATATTTGTGATATAAGTTTTGGTTGGATTATTGGATTAATTATTGAGGCCACTGATTCACCCTCCCTTAGTTATTCTAACACCAAGACCAAGTATGGTTCAACAAAACTCCTGAACCAATTAATAGATGAGAAATAATAAAACTTGTCTATGATAAGATATACATTTTACATAAAATAATTTGATGAGCTATAAGAACGCCCAGATATCAGAAACACCTAGAATCAACACTGTAAGCACAATAGTCAACAAAAACTGACGTTAAAATATCAGGCAACTCCAAACATTGAAATTACACAAGTATACTGAAAGATGTAATTTATATGTAGAATGAAGTACACTTGTCATCGAGCACCAAAAGTATACGTATTTATCTTATTCTACATATAACCAAAACCATCAATACCGATAAACACAATTGTCAAACCGATACTGAAACTGATATCGCCAACACCCAACCGATAATACCAGGTAGTCAGTAAGAAGGTTTTGACATCAATGACAACAATGCCATCAAAATCTCATATGTATAACATTAATGTCACTAAATTCCATGACATAAAAGGTGGTTGTAGAGAGATTTATATCCATGTAAGAGGCCACAATATCTTTAGGTATTTTCTTTTGAAATCAGAAAAGGATGAAGCAGAGTGCTACCCTTAGAGGTTGATATTAACTAGATTAGTTGTGCCAAAATTTTTTTTTCAATGTAGAGATGATTAGGGTATTGGATAAATGTTATAATCCTCAAACTAGATGCATCATGTAAATTAATGATTTTCTAATACCTGGGTGATCCCACAAAAGTGTGTCCCGCTTTTGCCTACGAAGAAAAATTGCACGATTGAAAATTTTCCATTATTGACCCCTTCATGCGAAGAGGTGTTCGCCCAAAGTGGAAAAACCCCTCCATGTGAAAACAATGACGTAGGGTAGTTTGCGTAAATGGGGGTCTTCGTGTGAACACCATGACGTAGGGGTCTATATGCGAAGGCCCTTTTTATCAGATTATATATAAATTTTCAGCATGACTTTTCACTATTTACTTCTGGGGACCACTGCGGCGTTGGAACGAACACCCTTGTTATCTGAGGTTGTAAGAAGTGACTTGTGAGTATTCTCGGTGTAGAGATCAACCTTCGTTCATACTAGGTGCACTGATTTCATCCCTTTTTTATTTATATATGATTGTAAATTTTATTTTTTTAAAAATATTTTTAGTTAGTTATCAATATTTTTTCATTTTCAGTAAATTTTAAATGTTTTTTATTTTAACAAAATAGAAATTTATTAGAAAATATTAGAAAACTATAAGAAAACCTTAGGAGAATTTAGAAAACTATTAGAAAATGTTAGAAAAATTTAGAAAACTATTAGAAACATTTAGAATATGAGTAGAAAACTTTAGAAAAACTTAAAATTTATTTATTTGGTTACGTTCATGTTCATTTTTGTAGTTTTTAATTATTGTATTATATGTTTTTTAGGAAAATTTGAAAACAAGGAAAAGATTTAGAAAATGTTTAAGAAAACTAGGTACATTTTTATTTCTTTAACACATGTACTCACTTTCTCAATGCCCTCCCCCCTCTTTCTGTCTCTCAGACACACAATCCTTTTAAGACTCTCTTCCACCTCCCACACACATACTCTCTATCTCTCTCTCACATACACACACACACAAAAGTTCACTCTCTCTCTCTCTCTCTCTCTCTCTCTCTCTCTCTCTCTCTCTCTCTCTCTCTCTCTCTCTCACATTATCCTTATTTTCTCACTCTCTCTTAATCCCCTTAAGATTCTCTTTGTAGACCCCCCTTCTTATTTCCTTAACTCTTATAATTCCTTAAATACATGAAACAAATACCTTATATAGATGTTGTAACCACCTAGATTTGGCCTACTCTCACCATAGACCCTATTCTCCCTAAGTGTGATCATACCCCCAATTATGTCCAGACAACTCTTCAATTCGCTGACATAATTCATTCAAATCAGATTTAATCTCCTAAGTGATCTAATCACAAATGTACATTAATCACTTTAGCCAATCCAATCAAATCAATTCAATTAATCAATTCAAATTAATAACATGGCTAAGTTAATTAATTTAAAGGGAATTAATGAAATCCTAATCATACCTCATCACTTGCAAAATCAATCCCCTAGCCTAATTTATTCAATTTGGCTATAGTCCTAATTAATTATTACAAAGAAATCAAAAGCTTAAATGATTAATTAAATCCCTATTAT
>MU224129.1:1051300-1081974 GCA_018584345.1 Thuja plicata | reverse complement strand
ATTCATTAATCATTTTCCATATCATCATTTAGAATTGCATCTCATCATAAATCAAATTGCATACATTAAAAAACACAAAAAGATAGATACATTTCATTTACCATAAGCACTAAGTATTGCATTCATTACATTGCATAATCCATACATTGTTAAAATAAAAAAATATAGAGTTAAATTTCATCATTTACATCCACATATCTATGTCCTACTCTAAGACATTTGCATCCATTGCACAATAGAATAAAGGCATCACAGAAACATATAGACATGCATAAAAGGAAATCTCATAACATCATCAAAATCAAAGATCATCATCAGATAAAAGTCCATCAATAATGTCTATAGCATAATTAGTACATCAAAGGTACATCAATAACAATGGTACATCAAAGTCTGGATCAACAAATACATATGATACAAATCCTGGGTCCATATCTGTCTCATGACCCAGTAGGGGCACCTGATCTATCTAAACCTGTGCCTGACCCACCTACGCCATCAAGATCTCTATCACCTCCTCTATCCTATGAACCAGGAGGTTCCTGACTAGTGTTCACATTGGTCGGTAGCTGATCCAGAGTGGCCAGAAACTGATGTAACATAGTCATGACCTGATCTAATCTGGCTATCACTGTAGTCATCCCAACCTATAATCCCCACACATGCCACACTATATCATCTGACACCAGAGGTGCCTGCAATGCTGGATGACCCTGTGGTGCCTGAGGTGCTAAAGGAACCTGTGGTATAACCTGTGCTGTGCTGACCTATGGGTCAACCTATGGTATCTACCCAGGAACCTATCTCACTTCCTGAACCCATCTATGCCTCCATCAAGCCCAATATGCATCTAATCTCAATGGAGCCTGACCCTGTGGTCCTTGTGCACCTGCTAATCTCTACCTCGGCTGTCTAAAACCACCACCTTGGCCTCTCGCATGTCCACCTCTCATCCGAGGCCCAACTTCTCTCTGTACCTGTGGCACTCTGGGTGTTCTCTGGACTCTGCACTGGTGTGGTCTACCACCATCATCCCCATCATCTCCACCATCACCATCATCCCTAGACAGCTCATCAACATCCGAGATAAGCTCTGCCAGATTAGTGAATCTCATAAATTGATGTCGCATGAACCACTCTCGATACTTAGCGGACATCCCTACATCAATAACCTATGGTAACATGTCCCACACACCATATCCCAACTGATCTATCTGTAGGAAAGCTGACTGGTAGTCAACCTGTGTGCCCACATTGATCTCTCTGCCTATACTCGAGCATATAATGCCATATCCTATGGCATATCCTGCATCCAGTCGAACTAGCGTAATACTCTACCAAAGCAAAATCTCTCAATAACCAATGATGACCGGCCTATCATCCATCAAGGTGAAAACATGTAAGGTAACTCATCATCATCCTCCTGCCACCTCTCACACTGCAAGTACGACCTCCAAACCACCTGATCAATGTCATCAATAGTGCATCTCCAAAAATCAACCTTGCCTAGACGATGCTGGACAATCATGCCATCATATAAAAATGCATATGGATAACTACAAGCTCAGATTTGTGCTGACATTGGCCTCATAATAGGGATATGATCCCATATCCACAACTGTAACAAAACTGCACCTGCAGAAATAGCTACATTGTGCCGATATACAATCTTGTGCAAATCATGATATAACTGTGCCAACACATAGGAACCCCAGTCCAATCTCCATGGATGCGCTATTAGGTCCTCTATAATCTAGTCCCATCCGACTGCAAAACCATGTCCTTGCCTATCTGGCAACAATAATCCTCCTATCATAGCTCCTAATAACGCTGGTAGGGTAGGGAATGAAGCAAACTATGCCCAAGTAATGCAATCATCTGTAATGGTGTTATCTCCAAACACCCATCTGCATATGCTGCTATCATACACTGCATCATAATACACCCACTCTCCATGATTCGGGATCCTCAAAAGTTTATATACATCCTCTGGCATAATCGTCATCTCCCCGAGAGGTAAATGGAAGGTATTATGGTCAGAGTGCCAACGCTCTACCATAGCTATCAATAAATCTCGGTTCAACTAAAATCGAGGGAGGTCCAAAAGGAAACTGAGACCACAAGTCTCAATAGTATGCTTCTTAGGTGGCGTGAGCTCATCTACTCAATAAAAAATCCACAACGCAACTCCTCACACCCGCAACTTGCGGTAATGCTCTTACATTTTGAAATAAAGTGCATCATGTTAGTTTTTCTCTTGATGAACCATTCTCAGTCAATCATAACACATTAAATCTATCTTTGCTCTAATTTGAGCGTATCAACTTATTTCTCCTAACCTCTAAATCGTGAGACATAAGGACCATAGTTAGGAGGTCTCTAATATCTATGCGCTCGCTTGAATCTGTGCTCTCAAATCGGGACCACCATCGCTATCAGTCGTCAGAGGATCAGAGCAAAATCTCAATAGTAAAAAGTGAAAATGAATAGTAAATTTGGGGTTTTCAACCTATTTAAGGTATTTTAACCTACTTTATGAGATTTTTGACCCAGTTAAACCTAATCTGCATATTCTGCTCACTGGGGCATTTGCTTGACATCTTTTCACATCATTATTTACCAGAAATGCAATCATCTTGGATCTCTCCTATCAGCAATATTCATCAAAATCTTTTACCTACGATCAAGATGATTCCATTTCAAGATGATTCCATTTTCGAGGGGGCATCATCATACCATCAAATTGGGATCTGGCAGCATATCTTGTATCAAATCTGGGGCATTAAAATTTCAAACTTTCTCAATCACAACATTATATCAAACTTTCATATCAAGGTTCCATATCAGGATTTTCATATCAGGGTTTCATATCGGAATTTCATATCAGGAGTTTCATATTAGGATTTTCATATCAGGGTTTCATATCAAAATTTCATATCAAGAGTTTCATATCAGGATTTTCATATCAGGGTTTCATATCAAAATTTCATATTAGGAGTTTCATATCAGGATTTTCATATTGGGGCTTCATATCGAGATTTTCATATCAGGCTTCCATATTAGCTCATCAGTTTCAGCTCAATGATCAGGACAATCAAGCTTTCTTTGAATCAATGTGTTTCACACATCAATTCAAAGAGGGGCATTTGTAGACACCTAAAATTTACCAGTTGTATCTCAAGCATTCCAAATTATAAATCTCAGCCAAATGCTTCAAAATATCATCTCAATGCAAATCAAATGGACATTTATCAAATCAAAGGAAAAAAAATTCAAATCAAATTAAAAGATTAAATAATCATGAAATCAAATAATTAAATCCAATCCTAAAGGGATTAATCAAATTATGCAGTTGATTTTTCAATTGTACAGTTCAAATCAAAAAGGTTTAAATCTAACCCAATCACCCTTCCATAGCTAATTTAATTAAATGATGGAGTTATTTAATTCCTAATTCTTTGAGACAACCAACCAACTTTCCCTCCATTTGCAAACACCTCAAAGCTTTTGAATTAACCAAGCTTTGATCATGATCAACTCACTCTACCCCCTACCCTTGGGAAAATGCTATAAATACAAGCAATTTCCTTTGTGTTTGGGACCCAAGAATTCAAGAGCAAAAGCATCCTTATTATAGACACATTGAGGAGCATTTGAGAGCTTTTGAGAGAGTTTTAGCATTTGCATTTCATTTAGCATATCATGTTTAGGAGCATTTGATATTTTCTCTTATGATCTTGGAGCATTTTGAGCATTCTAGTTAGATTTGAGCATTTAAATTTGATACATATCTCATTCTAGGATTGTCCTTGAGAGAGATTAAGCCTGAGAGCTCTCTTAACAAAGCTTGGATAGAGAACCATGAGATGATATAGTTTGTTTAGTTTCAATTCTTTAGACTAATTTTGTTTATCTTTCCATAGAATTTTTGCTTACATTCTTAATTTCATGAAGGTGTATTTTCTTAAACAACTATAAATAATTGCTTCCTCGTAGGCCAAAGCCTCGGAAGACAGAGTCGATTTTGTTCTCAAAATTTTGACATCATTCCTTGAACTTTCTTGGGTATGTGTAGAGTGGAGCCGCTTGAATCTTTCTTGCAAGACTACACATATTTGAGTACTCATAGGGCTATATGCCTCAATTTTGCCTAGTGCAATTCTATGGGAGGCAGTTTCAAACGGATTGCCCCATCATAAACAACGGACTTTGTAGACAAACTACCCGATTCATCTCCGAAAGGGTGATAATCCTTGTGCAAGGAAAAAAGTAATTGCCCTAAGACACTCGTCATATCGTGCCCTCACTTGTGTTTGGAGTCGGCTAATATGACATCATGACTAGAGCCATTGTGTGCTTGGTGATGGCCATATTCTGATTAGCATTTGAGTGTGTACCTAAGTCAATGGCAAGGATTTTCATCCTCTACCTAGAAAATATGGCATAAGGATATATTTTTTCACCCTTTAACAATGCAACAATTCTTGATGTAACTGAAAACCATTAAAAATATAACACATTCAAACAAGAAACAAAAATCAAACCTTTGTCTACATGTGTTTTTCACTCACTAAAAATAATAATAATTTTAGAACACGATCTTCGATCAAACAAACTTCACGCACTTACAAGACAAAACTGACAAAATTTGACAGTGGGCACTTGCATCGTTGCCTCTCAGAGGAAGATAGTTTATTTTAGATCCCCTTTTGAATCTTTAAATATGTCCTTATTACTTTTTCTAGTCTCACTATGGCTGTATCAAAAAAATTTTCAGATGTCTACATTGCATGTCCTGTCAGACTCTTACAATCTATCTCAATATGTGTGGTCTATCCACTTTTTACAAAAACTTGATTCCAAGCTCACTATCAGAGCATTATAACCCTCTAATAATGAAATCATTTACTTCCACCAAAAACACAAATGATACTTCCAACTAGACACACTCACTTGAACGATTCGAGATACTACTTGACGCTATCGGGAAACTTTGACAAAGTTGAGATACAACTTCATGGTTAACACAAGACACAATTGTAGACATCTAGAATCATCTTTATATTAATTTAATTAATATTCCCTTAACATTATAATTAATTAATTATATTTTTTATGTTCTGCTATTTTATTTAATTAAACTTATTTAATTAAATGTAATTCACTTTCCATAGTATTTGAATTTAATTTAAATACTATCCCCTTTGATGTATTAAATCTTATTTAATACATTAACCCTCATTAATCCCCTTTAAATAATTTTTTAATTTATTTATTCCTCCACATGACTTAAATTCTACTAAACTAAATTAATCTAAATTTCAAATTTAGATTAAGCTAATTTGAACCTAGATCCTACCCTACCTCACATCACTCTCACCAAATAAACCTATTCACTAATTAACTAAGGTTAATTAGGCTAATTTCTTGATTCCTACACCAATTAGTCCTAATTATTTACTCACACATGTGTGAGAAAATTTCCAAAAATCACCTTTTCTAAATAATCATTATTTGGTACCAACAAGGTTTCTTACAACTATGATGACACCTTCTTACACTTTCTAAAAGTGTCTCATTGGTCCAAAACTCTTACACCCTCTTACAACTCTTACAAGATCCTTCACATGTGTACTTTAAGTACACTTTGACCCATCACATCCAAATTTGATCACACATGTGTGAGAAACATTGGCCTCTTGCATGGCTTATGTGTCCCTCATGTGGCACCTATGTTGATGCCACATGAGCTCCACCTCATCCAAGCCCTTTCTCTCCTCCAAAAAATCTATAAATAGAGGCCATTGTCAAGAGCAAATCATCTCCCTTTTATGCATTATTATCATGTTAAAATACCTTTAGAATTCTTAGTTCAATTTTCATGTTCATGCTCTTGTTCATTATTAAATCTAGATATTACATGCTAGGGTTAATGGTGAATGAATCTAGTTTTCTTACCTCTTTCATATCATCTTAAGTGTAGTGTTTGCATATTCATCATCATCATTTGGTGAAGGCTTGAGACAAGTTCCTCATACTTGTTCTTAAGCTCTTCTTCACATCCATTAGTTTGCATTGTAGGTTTCAATCCATAACATGCAAGCAATCAAAGTGGGATTTTGATATTGTGTTGGGAGAGCACACCCACATAACATCTCTAAGAGCAAATCAACAAGGCATTGGGTGCCCTTGTTCAGCTCATCAGAGGTTATGATGGAAATCTTTTTTTAGAGTATGTTATTAGATATATTAATGTAGTTTTTTATGTATATCTCTAACGTTTGCATGTCTAAGCATGCACCCAACAGGTAGGTTTCCAACATATACATTTTGGCATGCCCGGTGGCACCCATATCCCTTAAATTCTAACATTTTTTTTATAGATTTTCCGCGGTTCTGGAAATTTTCACGCAGACCCGTCTCTGCTCTGGAGTCATCATTTTCATAGATTGCCATCTGCACTTCCCGACCATCTGCGATACTCGGTCGTCTGTGCCTATAAATCACCGTCTCCGCCTGTTCAGAAAAAGACTCACAATACTATGGTTTAAACTATTTTTTATCAAGTTTTTAGTATTTTAACTCTCTGGTTTTTGACAGTAAGGCAATTTTTAGGAGTTAAATGCTGTCTAATTTGGTAAAAATCCTATTTTTATGTCTGATTAAGTCTGTTTTTAGTAGAATTTGAGTGTGTTTTTATTCGGTCGTCTGTGCAGGTGAATAGCCGTATCTGCAGATCACCGTCCGCGTAGATCACCGTCTGCACATTTTTCCTGTGGGTTACCATATTTTGTGGCATTTCACATTTCAGAAGAGAAAACTACTAACAATTTTCATGTAGGTTCCCTGATATTTTTTAACAAATTCTTAAAATGAACTTGTATGGTTAAACATTTGTCTTGGAATGTATGTTGTTTAAAATTTACCTCACTCAATCTCCAATGTTAAGGGAATGAACTTCAATCAATCTTGAATTACTTAAGGCAAATAAACACACTTTTCCAAGCTTTCTTTTTGTTGTGTGGGAAACAAATTGAACTTGAATGATTAACCATACTATTGTGTCTTTTTCTTAGGTAGAAAACACTTAGTTTCTTTTAAATAGGTTCAATTTGGAATGAATCCTTCTTGGTGTTTTTGAAGAAGTGTTTTTCAACACTTCTTTCGAGGTGATTTGTCATTAGATAAAATCCCTTAAGATATAAGTGATGTTGTCATTAAACTATAGTTGTATCCTCTCCCTTTGGCTTCATGAATTTTGGGTGAAGAGAAAGCTTAGCTTAATTAAGCTTCTAGAGAGGCCTGTCTAGAGGGTGTGATTCCCCTTTAGAGGACAACCTCAAACCGGTAATCCCTTCGGCGGGTGTAGAAATAAAGTGTGACACAAAGGTCCTCTTTATCCCTTCAAACTCGGGTGGGTCATGTTCAATGCTAGTCTATATGCTGGGTGGCCTAGCTAACCACAGTTGTAAAACTTCATACTTCCAAAGTATAAGTTACTTCTACCTCCTCTTCCTCTACTAGGTCCTTGACTACCTCTACCTCTGTTATATCCTCCTCTTGGAGTGCTTTCCCCACTATGCTATGTTAATTTGCTTTCCCCTTGATTCCTTTTCTCATTGCCTATTCCTTGATAGCCTCCTCTTTGAACCCTTTGGTCTCTTCCTCTACCTCTATTCTTGAAGTTAGAGTCACCTTTCTTCTTGTTATTTTCCTCCACTCTGAGGGATAATTGATGACACCTCTAAACTGTAGTTGGTGTCCACAAATTGATTTCTTCTTAGATGTTCCATTTCAAACCACCCAAGTACCTTTCTACCTTCATAGAATTTTCTTTTTTATTCTTGGCTCTAAGACACAACCTTTGGAATTCCTCCGTATAAGAGGCCACATCTAGGTCTTTTTGGTTCAAACTCTATCTTTTTCTATGGAGTTGAATCTCATAGTCTTCAGGAAGGTAATTCTCCTTTAACTTGGTGACCATTGCATTCTAATTGGCTATGGGTTTCTTACCCAATCTAACCCTCTCATCTTGCAGGTATTTCCACCATGTTAGGGTTGACCCTCTGAGTCTTGATTTTTCCACCTTGAGCTTTTGTGCTTCAGTTACTCCTTCACACTCAAAATGGTTCTCCATTCCTTCAATCAAATCCATCACTTCTTCAATATCCACCTTTCCACTAAATAGTGGTATACCCTCCAATGCCTTTCCTCCTAGGGATTTTATGGCTTTTAGGAAGGTCTCTTAATTCAAGACAAGTTTTGGTTCAGGGATAAGGTCTTCTTCAACAACCTTTTTACCCCTATCACTACTTTCCACTTCCTTGTTTCTAGCTGCTACATTTACAATTTCTTCTAGCCTTATTTTCATATCTTCTAAGGCTTCTTCAAGGATTTTTTTCTTCTCCTTTTTCTCATCCACCTCTTTAGCTAGCTCTGCATTTGTCACCATGATTGACTCTCCTATCGATTCACCATTAGCTGTAGACATACACTAATTTCCCAAGTATTTAACTTTCTCTGATACCACTCTGATGTAACTACAAGCCTTTCTCTCCTACCCTAACCTCCACTAGGGTCTTCAATAGGCCTCTTCTCTAGCCTAGATATGGTTCTTCACTAAACCTAACCTTCAAGGATCTCTCTCTCAAGATCCCACTCAATTTTAGCTTGAGTACACCAACAAGAAAACCAAACTGCTTCAACACCTAGCCATAGTGCTTTTCTTGCACTTCTTCACAAATTGATCCTAATGGATCCAAAAATCTTCCATATGGAGAGGTAGTCTCCTATATTATTTATTGGACCAATTCCAATGTCCACAAATTTCTTTTGGACTGAAACCCTAGATGAGTTCCAAGAACCAAAACAATTTCACCCAAAAGAGGGCTACAAGCATTAGGCCTAATTAGGCTCTATTTCTGCAATAGATTGTAAAACTCCTTAACAAGTTGGAAAAATAGCATTGGATATAGATACCCTTTATCAAGTAACTAAATATTTTCTAGGTTTTGTTCCCCAAAAGTGTCTATACAGTACCTCTTATAAACATGCCTAAAAATTAGGGTTTCTAAGCAATTAGTCTGTCTGCACAAAAGAACTTGTTCTTGGCACAATAAAATTCCCTCCCAAACTTATCCTTCAAGTTGGGGCTCCAACACATAGCACAATAAATCTCTACAATCACTGATTGAAGCAATGAATTCTTTCGATCCCTCCCATTAGCTCTGCAACTGCTTATGATCCCTAGCCATGCACCTCTGGCTCGCCTAGGGCATCATATTAAAAAAGCTCCCATGATTTCTAGGGCCCCTTCTTCATAGTATAATATTTACATGGAGTCACCTCCCTAATCCCAAAGGCCCATGTAGATTCCATGGTGGGAAGAGGATCTATGACCCCATCTTCAACAATTGCCTAGTTTAGACTAACGACTGGACATGAAACAAAATAATTTACAAAACTAAAAAATTACTTACAAAATTGAAATCAAACACCACACAACAACTTAAAAACACCTACTCTAAAACTTAAATGGATTATAGTATTCAATTCAATCCATTAAAACACCAAATGCTCAGAAAAACACTAACTATGACTGTTCTTTCTATTACTCAGTCCGTACACACAATTAAAAAACAAGCCAACCCTTTCAAAAGGTTGATGATGATCTTAAGTAGTTGAACAAGACCCAAAATAAATGGTTTTAGACAGTTATGAAACCAATTGCTCAAATTTGCAATTATGCAACAAATGTTGTCAATGACAACATTGACAACTTTTACAACTTTTTAGTTTTGCTATCCAAACTTGGTCATAAGTCCACCAAATTTAATCAACTGCTAATCTAAGGTGTTATAACATTGAAATAGAACCTCAAGTCCCTTTCTTGTCCATTTTAACATTAAAGTGCATAAAAATCCCTATTTGACCTAATGTGGACAATCCTACAACTAAGGTCACGAAGGACCTATTAAGGAATCCTACACTAACACACTTCACACTAGGACTTGTTTAGTCCCCTTATTGCACTAGTGGTTTTTCTAGGACCACTACAAGCCAAAAACAAAATAGAAGCCCTAGGTTCTTCTCTAGCCCTACCTAGGTGCTCCTGCACCTGAATGAATATGGAAATTATTGAACTAGTAATTATCTATTGTGATAATACAGGTGCTATCAACATTTCAAAGAATCCTATGATGCATGCTAAGACAAAGCACATAGTTATAAAGTATCATTACTTGAGGGAACAAGTACAAGAGAAAGAAGTGATACTAGAATATGTACAATCTAAAGAACAATGAGAAAACATATTCACAAAGACATTTCCAAAAGATACATTTGAGTACCTGAGGAAGAGACTAGGGGTCTGAACCTTTTCTACTAGTCACTAAGATGACTTGGAGGCTGCATCAGCCTACACATTATCAAAAGATCAATCATGTTGATGCAAACAAAGAAATGGACATAAATGATATATCAGTACAAGAAGGTACTTAGCTGAACCACACACCAAATATATTTTTGGCTACTACAAAGCTATATTGCTGATGGACAGAATGTAGAGGAATATATTCAATGATATATTTTTGTTTAACATTGTTGTCAAGTGAGAGGAATATATCCATATGAAATATTTATCATGATCATCCAAAGGGAGAGAAGAGAACCATATCCATCAGGGAGAGGAACAGTCAAAGGAAGAGAAAACATCAAAGAAAGAAGACGATTCTGTTGGTTTGTTTTTATGTTGCAATAGAAACAACAAAAACCTCTTCCCTTTATGACTATTTTTTATAGAGGAGCTACCTCCAATTATTTGTTCATGCAAGAAAAGGACCAACTAAAAATCACTCTCTTAATACTTCTACTCTTTAGGTCCTGCTACACCAAGGGGGGATACCCTGTTATACCTATTAGTATATCCAATCTGGTACTATCAAGCAGTAATCTCACAATGACTCAACATGACCGGGAGATACTAGATAATTGGATAATTATCCATTGAACATCAACCTTGAAATGGAGCATGAGATAGAAATTATAACAAACATACAAATTGATACTTAATGGATTTTAAATGTTTTCTTATAGGAAAACACAGCCAATGTGCAACTTGATATGCAATAAAACAAAACTTATTAGCTTTAGATTAGTGCTTTATCCATTGGGATATATTCTAACTCAGATACAGTATACTAAAATTAATGTTCAGCAAAGATTAATACAACCATACCAAAACCCCTACTACTAACAGAATCCTTGCAATGTGTCAGATGAATCTATGCATAAATCATAGCCTAATTTAATCTGATCCTAGATCAGAACTCTCAAATAAGTACATAAGCACATAAAAGAATCTACTAATGAATTTTAAAATTCATAACTCATATGACACATAACACAGGAGAGATTGGAATATGGATTTTTGTATTAAATTTAGAAGATCTTATTTCAGTATTCACAAAGTACTCAGAGATAACCTCTTCAATAACCTGCAAAAGATCTCTCAACTTTATTTTTGACTTCTTGCACTATCTAGTACAAATTATACTATCTTTCCCCTCTTGACTAAGATCTTTACAAATGGTTTACAATACAAATTTTCCATCCCTTTCCAATGATCTTGGGAATCCTTTTATAGATTAGGATTGCAACAAGCTTCAGATCAATTGGAATAAGGACAAAATTAATGAATCACTAAAAAGAAAAAATAGCTAATAGAGTGATAACCACTCTTATTACAATAGATATTCAACAAATTTTGTCTTTTGACCACTTTGTACTTACAACTGCTTCAAATTTGTTCGGTGTGAGCCATCTCGAGTCTGTTGTCTTTGATGTTGGTGATGTAGGATCTTCACTTTCAACTGTATCAACCAATTTGTTGGGATCCATCATCCACATGCTTGTCATCACCTTCACCTAGATCAACTATTGTGTACTTGTCTTTCCAAGAAGTGTACACCTCATCACTTGGCCATCTGAAGTTAAGGATCTCATCCTTTTTGTTGTTAATCTCCTTCCAGGTGATATATGCCTTGTCAATCTCATTTGAACAAAATGCAAAAAATACTTTGGCCTTGCCAACTATCTCAACTATTTGAAAAAACAACAATGTGCTTTCCAAGGTAATTATACTATTTGTTCTTACTTCTAGTGCCTCACTCATTTGCCTATACCATAATGATTCATCTTTAATATCTCCAGTCTTCTTAAAAATATTTGGGAAGATTTCATATCGGTCCTTTGAATATTCCTTTTTGAGCCATTACTTTCCTTATGACAATGCTCCTTATGTCCATGTTCATGAGCCATTTCACACATTTTTGGGTTCGAGTTAAAAAAATATCAACATTGTTCTCCTTCTTACAAGTGGTGTGGAAGAACTTTCATTCTCCTCCCTTCCCCTTCCATTTGTTCACCAATTGGTCTAAATTTTCCCTGTCTGCATTGTACTCATTCATCATGCTAATGATTTTATTTCCTTGTGCATAGATGGTAGTAGGAACCAATTCATGGGTACAATGCATAAGGGTATTGTGTATCTTTTCTGCATACTCTTGCTTCACCCATGCCTCTACTTCTCTAAAGGCTACAAACTATTCAACACACTCTTTCTTTTGTCTTTCCAGCTCTTCTCTTTCAGCTATCAGTCGGGCTTTTTCTTGCTCAACCTCCTCTAGTGTGGTAAAATTTGATGGTGTAGGGGAAGTAGGATAAGTGATGATAGGATTTGATGATGAAGGCTGATGGGGATCCTATGCAATCCTCCTCTGAGGCACAAATTGTTTTGTTTGTCTTCCCTAAAGGAAAGCAATTCTATTGTCCTTCTCGATAGATTTAATCTTTTCATCATTTTAGGCCTTCATGACCATCTCACATTTCTTTGTTAGCCTTTTGAATGCCTCCTCTTGTCTCTCAGCCACCTTCAAACTTAATTTTTTAGTTTGCAAGGTAAGGTTGGCTACATCCACACCTGATGTATATGAGACTCTTCTCACAATAAGGCTACCTGCCTGTTCAGCGTGATAATCTTTATCACACACACTAGGGTTTTTCTTCCTCATATGCCACATGACAAGGGATGCATGATCTTAACTAAATTTCACTCCTTTTGATGCTTGTCTTGCCTCCGTCTCATTTTCATAGATAGTCTTTGTCTCCTTTCTCACAACATCGAAGACAATGGCATCCGCAATATCCCACTCTGGGAGTATCAACACTCCTTCCTTCCTCACTAATGCCCTTCCTTCCTCAGGAGTTATTTTTTCAAACTTGGAGATCATTTCTTGTTGGATCTCATTTTCAATTTCTTCCTTTCTCCTTGCAAGTTGCTCAGTTTTTTTCTGTTGGCATTTTTATTTATATTCATCTATGTGGGTTCTCCACAAAAATTGTAATAATGCCCTAGCCTTGACAAAATTGTCATAAAAAAAAAATTCATTGTTGGCCTATTGAGTTAAGGGATCGAGTTCCTTCCAAGCATATTTTGCAACAGTTAAATCTAATGAATCTTGATTTGGATCCTCAGGCATCCCTTCTTGTAGTTCTTGCATTGTGACAATTATTTGTCCAACATCTCCCATTTGTAGCAACTGTTCTTCTACTGCTTGTTCATCAACATACAATGGAGATTGGGAAGGAGAATACACACTTTCTTGCTGTTGTTTTTGTTTTTGTTCTCCCTCTACTCTTTGCCTTTTGGGGGATGGCAATGATTGGGTATGATGGTCTAATGGTCTTTTCCCTTTTGAATCTAGGGTCTTCTTAGTTTGTGGCAATACTGTACTATACCCTCTCCTCTGGTAAACCACATATTTCCTTGGGGGAACATTTTTGGTTGGAGCTATCCTACTCATCATTGCCTTTTCCCTTTCTGGCTCTATCTATAATATATTGGACCTCTTCTAATTAATTGCCTACATAATATCCTTAAACATCTCCATTAAGGAGTCTATTTTCTTGGCCCAAGGCTGAAAATCTTTCAAAGGGCCATACAACTTGTCAAAATGTTGTACAAAATCTAGAATCTTCTTGTATGCTAGCCATTTATCTTTCTTTATCTCTTTCTCTATCTGATCAAATTCATTCCTGATTATGTCCTCAGGGAAATTGAATTGATGATTCAACACCAGGCACTTTTTTTTCTCTTTAAACATATCTCTGATAAAGGCCTCAGGGTCAGCACATCTTGAAACTGTGGTACTCAAATGATAAGGGGCCGTATATTTATCTAGGTGTTTCCACCCTCCCTTTGTTATAATAAATTGATGGGCTGCTGTGATTGTAGGAAAAATGGTTCCCTTTCCTCTTCCTGTCAGGGCTTCCTCCTGTAGACCCCCAATTTGTCTTATTATCTCTGCCAATCCCAATTTGATAGGTACTCTGTAGGGTAATATATAAGGGACCCCCCTGAAACCATAAAATCTGAAGACTGTAGATACTAGGTATAGAATGACATCTCCCTAATTATGCACTTTCTTTAATTTAGGGAAATACTCTTTAGGTCTCAATAATTGTAAAAGTGTTAGAGGCATCGTGGGATCATCATTCAACAATAATGCCCTAATCCTAGTAGCAGAAAATCTATCAAAATTTATGTAACTGGATTCCTTGTTGTCCCATGACATGTCTGCATTCCACAGTTGTACAAACATTTCCTCATCATCTTTGAATTTTGTCAATTCCATCTCTCCTTCAAAATAGTCTACCCCTTTGTATAGAAACATATGGATCAACAAGGAATACCATGTAAAATGTCTAGTTACCTTGCTTTTTTGGATTCCTATCAATCCTTCGTGTATCAAATTTGCAAGATATGGAGCAAAATAAAAAATTACAGCCAAATGGGGGTGCAATATTTGTACCATCATAAACATGTAGTGAATGGGCATTTCCTTCTCTTCATCATCCCCACAAATATGACACTAATCCTTGTATGTTCCTATAGCCTTTGGGGTGAAATAGTCTAACTCAAAAGGCTCCTTGGTTCTTGGCCCTACCATGATTAGATCTCCAATTTTGTTGAAGTATTCTTTTAGTGGTCCATTTCTAAGATAATCCTTTTTTGCTTCTTATATTTCTGTGAATTCTTTGAAATCAATTTTATCCATTTGGGTATCTTCTCCACTCAACTTGAATAATTTTATGATTTCTTCCACAATTATATTAACCATGATTTGTCCATTCTTATCCCTAACTACCATGGATATCTTGTCATATTTTCTGTGATTTGCATAAGCATATCAACATCCATAAAAACCCCGGGCACTACTAACTTTCCCACATCAAATATCCATGTATTGCTATTGGGAGAAAAAGCATTTCTCTGGAAAAAATCACTTTGAATAGACCCAAACTAGTTATACCTATATTAGCATCTCTAGCCCATTGTCCTAGATCGTAGAAACCCTCACCAATTTTCAATCGTGGGATTTTAGGGACCAACTCTTTGATCTTTGTTGAATCATTTGTCGACCTAGTCAACTGCCGCAATAGGTCGTCACACACATTTCTATCTTGATAGTTTACATGACCCTTGAATTCCCTCCTAGGCGGCATTTTAAAATTAAAATCTTTACATTCTAATGATTCAACAATTTGATAGAATATAGTAATTTCAAGCCCTAATAATCCTTTGAAAATTTGGAATTCAGACAAAACTCACACCAGAAATTTACCCATTCTGCAAATAGCCTGGAAGTTGAAAATGCGATCACTGTAGCTTTCTTTTGCTTGAAAAACTTGACAATTACGATAATCGGTAGTTGAATAATCAAACACATAAAAATCCCATCACTCTTTAAGCATTAAATTATTTACTGTGGAAGCACACGTTCGCCATTACTTAACCTGAGTTCAAACTCTCATGGCTAACGATTCAAAGATGCTAAAATGACACCTTTGAAATATGGCCGTCAATCTAGACATATTTCCCTTCCATCGGACAACTCACAGTAAGTCTTTTATAACATTCATCTCTGCGGACATGTGGTAGCATGTCACAATCGCTCAAAGGTTAACCCTTAGTCATTTTCCATCATAGGCTTTGCACACACCATCAGATCTTCTTGAAGATGCTAACTCTTTACTTTACTTAACACTGATAGAGGGTCCTAGCACTTGGGACACACGTAACCACAATGCGTTACCTTGATGACTAAAAGTCGATCAGTTTAACTTTCAGCCTTTACACCATCCGTTTGATCTTGCTTAATTTTTACTTTCTTTAACTCCTTTCTATGGCCCGCAAATTTGATCTTCGGGGACATGTGGCGAGGCATCGTAATGCCTTGATGATTAAAATCATCGCATCTTTCATTGAAGGATTTGTGCCAACTGTCAGATCTTCTCTAACCTGTGACACCTTTACCCAACCAGCCTTTTAGTAACCATAATCTACAACTTGTTGGGATGGACACACGTCACCATGAAGCAATCTCTTAAAGGTTATTTTTTGGTCATCTTATCATTGCGGGTTAACGCCAGCTGTTAGATCTTCCCAGAGATGCTATGTATTTACTTGAAACTTTAATCACCCGTTGGACCCACTAGACACCACGTGGCAGCTTGTCACATTCCCTAAATGACTAGTGTACACACATCTTGATCATGAGCCTTTGTGGAAGCCATTGGATCAACTCTGACATTCATTCAATTTAACTCCATCTTCTCATTCATGTTTGGGCCTACTAAGGACATGTGTCACCATGACGCGATCCCTTGAAGCTAACTCACCTAGATCTTTGGATTAAAGGTAATGCGTCAGCCATTGGATGAAAATCATATTATGGATATCCTTTGATTTGTATCTTTGATGTATTCGGTCATGCCAAAGACACGTGTCACAACGGCGCGTTGCCTTGAAGATTAAAATTCTATCACTTTCTCAGTGCGGGAATGCGCAAGCTATTGGATGCAAATACATTAGATTGACATATAAAATTTAAATAAAATATTGTGGACTTTGAACTTAGGGAATAAATAAAGACCATGGTGTTAGGATACCAACAACTTAATGAATGCAAACATCTCTAAAAGAGGACACATACAGACATGACTTAAGTGGAAAAAAGTAACAGAGAATTAGAAACCATTTCAACACAAAGTGTTTTAGGATCAAAATTCACACTTAAAAAAATGACAACAAAGGTTCCAAAAATTATACAAGACCCTCTTTGAGATACAAGCCATTGATTCATTGGTTTTTAAATTTTTTAAACCAGACGTAACAGGTTCTACAAAGGGAGAGAAAGATTCAAAGAAACAACCATCCATCCAAGGTAGAGAATTGAGAGAAAGTTCACACTGCATATCTATCTAGAAAAGGGAGAAGAGATTCTACAAAAAGGGAGAGATAGAAGCAGAAGACATAATTACTATACCTATTCATTGAAGGGAATGAAGTAAAGCACTTTGAAAGAATCAAATCTAAGCTAAAAGAGCTTACCGAGAGTTAGATATTTGAATTTGTTATAAAACAATAAGTTTGATATATTATGACATATTTCATATTGTGTTGATAGTATGTTTCCATCAATGCCAAAGGGAGGGATTGATGAACTATAACTAATTTAATGTTTGAAGATGATAATTAGATGATCACCGAGCTGCAGAAAGTAAATGCAAGACATTAAATTAGTTAATGTATTGTATTGTCATTGATGTCAACTTGATATAATCTAATTGGTCATATACATATTTTCATAGACTGCAAGAAACCAAAGAGATAAAATCTGTTATTAGTAAACATAAAATTCCAGTGTACACGAAGTGATAGTAAACACCAAAGGACAGTGCACACCGATGGACAGAGAACCCCAAGCCGTCACAGTGTATACCGAGTACTACAACACCGAGCATAACTGAAGTGGTCATTGAGCAGAAATGAAGTTGATGCTCGAGGACAACTGGAGTCAATGACCAAGCTAACTAAATATCATTCACCAATCATAATTGGAGTTAGGAAACAACAATACACTTAGCTGGTAGGAGCTATATTTAGAGTTAACTGATTGATTTCTTTGTTTTCATCGATCAGTTGAACTAAATATTTAAAGCTAGTTTTATTCATAGTTGTCATGGAGAAATCTATGAAATAAAATAGAAGCAAAGCTTTAAATATTAAAGAAATGCATGGCGAGATTTGTGGATCAAGAAACAATCTTTGTCAAGAATAAGAAAGACAAGGAGATTTGATAGAAGTAACCTTATAACTGTGCTTACACAATGCTCTAGACTAGATTTTGTTCTTCCTAGTCCACTTAGGATCCCAATACTCTTTAGGACCTCTATAGTCTATAGGAAATGAACCTAAGACCACTCCTATCTCTTCTTTCAGAGTCTTCAATTTTTTGTTTCACTCTAAGGGACAACTATCTCATAGTTTTGTCTCAATGCTTTCAATGGCTTGAAGAATTCTAATGCCAAGTTCTTCATACCAACCTATCTCTTGCTAAAAGTGCCATGTATAGGCTAGTAATGTTCATTATTCATCCATACAACTCCAATCCCATAATTCTTCAAACCCCATTTGGTCGAGTTCACTATTTGCATTCAAACTGTCCTATTAGGCCTAATGATCCTATTAGCCCTATCCAGATGGTTTTTCTGGATTAACTCTAAAAAATTACATACAACCCCCAAAAATAATTAGGGATCTAGATACCCTTTTGGGAGACCTAAAATATTTCTAAGGTCTAGGGTTCCCAAGCTATCTGTACATCATTGTCCTAGAAAGTAGGGCATTAGGCCTATTTTGGCTCTCTACTAGCAACTCTCTGATTTCTCTTCAAAAATTAATCTAGATGGATTGGTTGGGCTCTAAGATCAATACTAGAGACCTATGAGACCCTAATAACATTGATACCACACTTGGTTCATTTCTCCATTACATTTCCCTATCTCTGCAAATAGATTTATCCCTGTCATACTCCTAACTGAGCTGTCCTAACTTGCCTAGGGCATGACCTTATAAAT
The DNA here is from genome assembly GCA_018584345.1 of Thuja plicata. Classification (NCBI taxonomy): domain Eukaryota; kingdom Viridiplantae; phylum Streptophyta; class Pinopsida; order Cupressales; family Cupressaceae; genus Thuja; species Thuja plicata. The sequence continues at coordinate 1,062,993 of MU224129.1, read as the reverse complement.
AGATAAAAATCTCTCATGAATTCTTACCTCTATATACACTATGTAAAGTGGCTCCCCTAATCATTTCATTCAACCTTTTTGTTTTTTCTACAGTTTAATTTCATGGGGGAGCCATGAAACCAAAAACTGTCTCAATGAGACCAGCAGACTACCTAAAAAGAAGATATTTTCCTACAACTAAAAGATCAACTCAAAATGACTGAAAATATAAATAAAAAAGTCTTAAAAAAATCCCTAAAACATCAATCCATAGGATTCAATCCATTCAAAACACTAAAAACTTGCAAAGTAGTCGAGTGTGCACTATTTTCACAAAAGCTTCCTTTCTTGCTCTCAAAAAATCACATACATTCACTCTACCTCAGGAAACAAGCCATAAAGTGTCTAAATATTCCTTCTCGACCATTTTAGGCCATTTTAAATCAATTCTCACTCCTATAATTGAGGGGATCCAATGTTTTCTAGTTGCATGCAACATTTGCAAAAAAGTTGCAAATGTTGTCATGACAACTTTTAGTATCTTTTGCATTTATCATGCAAGCTACAAACTAGGGCAACTAACCCATTTAGTTTGATGAAGTAACCTCATTAATGAATCATGAAGCATATTTTTCACCCAACATGGGTGTAGGACACAATTAGGACCCATTTCCAGTCTTTAGACCAACCTAGGACAAAACTACTAAAAGCAACTAACAAAGACTAAAAGTGAACATAGTACTAACACTGTTTCACCTAGTCACACATCATGACCTTCTAAGGCCTTAAAGAAACACACACACTCTGACTTGGCTAAGGTTAGATACAAGCCAAAAAATTAGGGCTTTGAGGATTTCCTAGGTTCTCCTGTGCCATCTTCCCTTAAATAAAATAATTCAATCCACCCTTGGATTGAGTAAGTTGGTATCAACCCCTAACTTATTAAACTCAGTTTCCTTGATCCACACTACATCTACATCAGGTTGTCCTTTCCATTTTACCAATTTTTATTTATACCCCTTCTTTCTGGTATTATTGTATACTCTAGAATCCATAATGCTCTCTGCTTGTTTGATTGGTGTAGATGGAAAATGTAGTTCTTCAACCTCCTATATTACTTCATTAAAAATCTAATCAACATCAGGCATTGGGCCTTTAAATAGTACCAATTCTACAACATTAAACACTGGTGATAAACCCAAATCCTCTGGAAGTTCCACCTTGTAGGCATTGGCTCCATACTTTCCTAGTATGACACATGGACCAATTCTTCTCATCTAAAGTTTAAGAGGTGTCCCCTTCTAAAGCCTTGCCTTGTTGAGGTGGACCATTACTAGATCTCCAACCTTGAATTGGACATCCCTTCTTCTCTCATCCACTTTATTCTTGATCTTCACTTTATTCTCAGTGAGTGTCTTCCTGATTGTCTCATGAACCTCTTGCATAACACAGGCAAAATCCTCAGCATATCCACTTCCTTTAGTTCCATCCTTGAGTTCTCTGAGTTCATGAATGCCTCTACTCTAGGATGAATGCCATAGACAATTTCAAAATGACTTTTCCCTATGGTCCTATTCACTATATCATTATAAGCATATTCTTCTTGTGCGATGAGTTGGTCCCATGTCTGACCATACTCTTTTGTTAAAAACCTTAGGAGATTTCCAAGACTCCTGTTTACTACCTCTATCTGACCATCTAACTGAGGATGGTAGGCAGATCCAAATGATAAGTTGGTGCCAAACTTCTGCCAAAGAGTCTTCCAAAAGTGGCTCATGAACTTGGTGTCTCTGTCAGAGACTATACTCAGTGTTAAACCATGAATTCTAACAACTTCCTTGAAGAATAAAGAAGCTATCTGACTGGCATCATTAGTTGTCTTGCAAGGTACAAAGTGTGCCATTTTACTAAATCTATCTACAATCACATAGACACTTTCCATTCCTTGTCTAGTCTTGGGAAATCCTACTACAAAGTCCATGCTTAGACATTCCCATGGTTTGGTTGGAATGGGAAAAGGTTGATATAGGCCTACATTTGTGGATGTTCCTTTGACCTTATGACAAATAACACAACCTTCTACATATTTCTTCACATCCAAGTTCATCTTGGGCCAAAAATAGAATCTTTGGATTAACTCTTGAGTTTTATTAACCCCAAAATGGCCACTAATTGCACCATTGTGTTTCTCTTTTATGAGATTCATTCTAATAGACCCCTAGGGACACATAACTAACCTTGTTTAAACAATAGACTAGATTGCAAAGTGTATTCAGAGTATTGACTATGAAAGTGGTTTTTATACTCTTGACATACCTTGTAAATGTCTGCAAAGACCTCATCTTCATCATACAGGTCCTTGAAGTTGTCAATTCCCATACTCTACAATTGAATCTCTTGAATGGTCAAGGATCTTCTACTCAAAGAATCTACAACTTTATTCTGTAACCCTTTCATATGTTTGATGTTGAATGTGTATGCTTGCAGGTATTCAACCCACTTCATATGCTCATGACTCAATTTGTCTTGTGAGTTCAAGAAACTCAATGCTTGATTATCTGAATAGACAATGAACTCATTTGGTAATAGACAATGCTTCCATTTTCTCAGTGACTGGACCAGAGCATACATCTCTTGGTCATAAGAAGAATACTTCTTCTTAGCTTCACTCAACTTCTCCAAATGAAAAGCCACCGGTCTTCCCTCCTGGATTAAGACAACTCCAATTGCCACATTGCTGGCATCACACTCCACTGTAAACAACTTTTCAAAACTTGGCAACACCAAAATTGGTTGGGTTGCAATCTTCTTTTTCAATAACTCAAAACCATTATTATCTTGCTCATTCCAAACAAACTTAGTCTTCATGCCTCCTTTAATTGTATCTAACATAGGAGCACATGTTGCACTAAACATTTTGATAAAATTTCTATAGTATTGTTCAAGACCAAGAAAGCTTCATACCTCAGTGCTTGTTCTTGGAGTAGGCCAGTTGATGATGGCCTCAACCTTGCTTGGATCAATTTTTAAGTTACTCTATGATAGCACAAAACCAAGGTACACCAAATCTGTCTTGATGAACTCACACTTTTCTAAGTTGATCATCAACTTCTCCTCTTGCAACTTCTTAAAAACCAATTCCAAGTGTTTGAGGTGCTCCTCCCTTGTCTTTCTATAGATTAGTATATCATCTAAGTATACCACTATAAACTTCCCATTGTACTCTTTAAGTACTTCATTAATCAACCTCAAGAATTTTGATGGGGAATTTGACAACCCAAATGGCATGACAAGCCGCTCATATAGTCCTTCAATATTCTTGAAGGTTGTCTTCCACTCATCTCCTTCATTTACCCTTATCTGGTGATAGCCACTTTTTAGGTCTATCTTGTAAAGTATCTAGCTCCTCCTAGACAGTCCATTAGGTCTTCTATCCTAGGGATAGGGAACCTATACCTAACGGTAATCCTATTGATTTCTCTGGAGTTTGTACATAACCTCCAAGTTCCCCCTTTCTTAGGTGCTAGGACAGTGGGTATGACACAAGGGCTAATGCTCTTTCTTATAAGACCTTGTTCATAAATTTCTCTGATTTGTCTAGCAATCTCTTCATTCTTTTGGGGAGTCATTTTATAGGCTGCCTTATTGGGTAGAGTAGCTCCAGGGTTTAGGTCTATTTGGTGGCTTACTGACCTCTTAGGTAGTAAGGTGGATGGCTATCCATCACTCACTATCCCTTGATACTTTACTAGCAATTCTTGAACTTCTTTTCGCAACTCTGTCCTCTTCTCTAGTTTGTCTGCAACTTCCTTTGGATTCAACACCAGTGCAAATCCAACTCCTTCTCCCTCATCTAGAGTCTCTAAGAACTCCTTTTCACCCACCATGAGAACATTGGGACCAGTAGAATTCACTTCTGCATCCTCCAATAGTGACTGGATTTTGTATGTCACATTGTCTATCTTGAAGGTGTATGCATTTTTCACTCGATTATGCATGGCCATCCAGTCAAATTTCCATGGTCTACCTAGGAGAAAGTGACATGTGTCCATAGGTAAGAAATCACCCAAAACTTTATCCTTATATCTCCCAATGGAGAATTCCACCCAAGCTTGCTCATTAACTAGGACATGTTGCCCTTTGTTTAGCCAAGTGACCTTATAAGGATTGGTGTGGGGTATCCTTGTCATTTTTAGCTTACTGAATGCCTCTTCTAACACTATGTTGTCAGTTGATCCCAAGTCTATGATGATTATACACAAATTGCCCATCATTTTATAGTTTACTCTAAATAGTGCTCTCCTGTGACTTCTTTCTTCCTTTACTGGTTCTTTTATCAGAGTTCTCCTCATCATAAGGTTTTCTCCCTCCTCTGATTCCAATGGAACTTCAGGGTTCTTCTTCCCACTTGTCTCTTCATGAACATGGTTAACTCTTCCATCACCCCTTGAGAGGTATTTCCCTTCTCTGGGAACCTATAGGATGGATTTTCTAACTGATTAGAGTGATAACACTTCATGTTGGAAAAATAGTTACCTCTTCCTTAGCTACTTCCTCTTCCTCTATTGTTAGAGTTCCTCCCTCTACTTGAACTCCCACTATTGAAGTTTCCTTCATGCTGTTCAGTGAGCTTGGTCTCTAATTTTCCTTTAGATTAAAAGCTTCTTCCTCCATAACCACTTCTTTTTCCTCTAGTGTCTCTTCCTCTACCCCTTCCTCTTGAAGTATTGGAGTCTTGTTTCTTCTTCAATTTATCCTCCACCTTGATAGCAATTTGGTGGCATTTCTGAACTGTATCTTGAGTGAAAAGAATCTTATCATCTTGAATGGTCCATTTGAGGCCATTAAGATACCTTGCTACTTTCACTTTCTCATCTTCTACTACCCTTGACCATATACAAAGTCTTTGAAACTCTTCAGTGTATGAGTTGACATCTAGGTCCTTCTGTCTTAGACCTTGTCATCTCTTGTATAGTTGGATTTCATAATCCTCAGGGATGTAAGCATATCTTACTCTTGCTACCATAGCTTTCCATGAAGCAATGGGCTTATTTTTCTCTTTCTCTATCTCATCTTGGATGAACTTCCACCAAGTGAGAGAAGACCCTCTCGATCTTTCCTTAGCAACTTTCACTTTTTGAGCTTCTATGATTCCATCACACCCAAAATGGTTCTCTAGTCCCTCTATCCAATCAAGGACTACTTCTGGTTCCATTTTTCAACTAAAAATGGGAACTCCTTCCAATGCTTTACCACTAATAGCCTTTAGGGCTTTCAAGAAAGGTTCTTTGCTTAGGAAAGGATCAACTTTAGGGACTTCATCTTCAAGGGAATTCACTTTGCCTTTTCCTTCCATTATGTCCTTTGCTTCATCTGCCTTCACATAAAATTCATCACCTTTTTGCTCCAATTAAGAAATCCTATCTCAGAGTAATCTATTCTCCTCCTCTTGTTCATCTACCTTCTTTTCTGATTCAGCATTAGTCACCATTCTTGAATCTCCAATGGATTCCTCTGGTTGTAACATTAACCACAAGCCTGATCAAAAGAGGATGTGATACCAATCTGATAGAAGTAACCTTATAAGTGTGCTTACACAATGCTCTAGACTAGATTTTGTTCTTCCTAGTACACTTAGGATCCTAATAACTCTTTAGAATCTCTCTAGTCTATAGGAACTAAACCTAAGACCACTCCTATCTCTACTTTAGGAGTCTTCAATTTTGTGTTTCACTCTAAGGGACAACTATCTCATAGTTTTGTCTCAATACTTTCTATGGCTTGAATAATTCCAATGCCAAGTTATTCATACCAACCTCTATCATGATACAAGGGCCATGTATAGGCTTGGAATTTTCATTCTACATCCATACAAATCCAATCCCATAAGTCTTCAAACCTCATTTGGTCGAGTTCACTATTTGCATTCAAATTGTCCTATTAGGCCTAATGATCCTATTAGCCCTATCCAGAGGGTTTTTCTGGATTAACTCTAAAAATATACATACAACCCCAAAAAATAATTAAGGATCTAGATACCCTTTTGGGTGACCTAAAAGATTTCTAAGGTCTAGGGTTCCCAAACTGTCCGTACATCACTATCCTAGAAAGTAGGGCTTTTAGGCCTATTTTGGCTCTCTACTAGCAACTCTCTGATTTATCCTCAAAAATCAATCTAGATGAATTGGTTAGGCCATGATCTCAATACTAGGGACCTATGATTCCCTAATAACATTGATACCACACTTGGTTCAGTTATCCATTACATTCCCTTATCTCTGCAAATAGATTTATTCATGTCATACTCCTAATCGGGCTGCCCTGACTCGCCTAGGGAATGACCTTATAAATAGATTAAAATCTCTCCTAACATCCTACCTCTATATATACTATGTAAATTGGCTCCCCTGAAAATTTCATTCAACCTTTTGTGCTTTCTATAGTTGAATTTCATGGGGGAGACATGAAACCAAAAACTGTCTGAATAAGACCAGTAGACTACCTAAAAAGAAGATATTTTCCTACAACTAAAAGATCAACTCAAAATGACTAACACTCTAAATGAAAAAATATTAAATAAATCCCTACAACATGAATCCATAGTTAGATCTCAAAATTCAATCCATTCAAAACATTAAAAACTTGCAAAGTAGTCGACTGTGCACTATTTTCACAAAAGCTTCCTTTATTGCTCTCCAAAAATCACATACATTCACTCTACCTCGGGAAACAATCCATAGAGTGTCTAAAGATGCCTTCTCCAAAATTTTAGGCCATTTTAAATCAATTCCCACTCCTATAATTGAGGGGATCCAATGTTGTCGAGTTGCATGCAACATTTGCAAAAAGTTGCAAATGTTGTCATGACAAATTTTAGTATCTTTTGCATTTATCATGCAAGCTACAAACTAGGGCCTCTAACCCATTTAGTTCGAAGAACTAACCTCATTAATGACTCATGAAGCATCTTTTTCACCCAAAATGGGTCTAGGACACAATTAGGACCCATTTACCCTCTTTAGACCAACCTAGGACTAAACTACTAAATGCAACTAACAAAGACTAAAAGTGAACATAGTACTAACACTATTTCACCTAGTCACACATCATGAAATTCTAAGGCCTTAAACAAACACACAGACTCTGACTTGGCTAAGGTCATATACAAGCCAAAAAACTAGGGATTTGAGGATTGCCTAGGTGATCCTACACCAAGATTAAATGGTTAAATCATGTCTATATAAAGAGACAAAGAATTCCTTATGGAACGAGGAATTTTGAATATAATTCTGGTGAAGATAGAAGTCTTCATGCAGATCTAATCATACAAGCTAAAGAACAGAGCCAAGAATTCTATAGACATCGAGGAATAGAGAAGAAAGAGAATTCACCGAGAAAATAAGACATAAGGGGAGCAAAGGAATTGAAGAGAACATTGATCAGAGAGGTATTATGGACTTACAATAGATTTGAAAATCTTCAAAGTAAATTTTTATTATTGAAGAGATCATTTACTGTTTCAGTTTAACCATTGATTCATAAAATCTCTTAATCGAGTGGGATTTAACCATCCTTTCATGTTGATAGCATAGTTCATGCTAGGTCAAATGATAAACTTCTAGTTTTCAATCCTGTAACAATGTCGCACTTAATAGTGTGTTTGTAACCTTTAACAAGGTTTGCTCTTCACCGAGCTCACTTCATAAGAGTGAAAATTTTGGGCTACCGGTCTCAAGTAAGTTTTCCCTTAAAAAGGTTTCCAAGTTGAAATCCATGTGTCAAATGTGTATATGGTTCATTTCTTTGTGGTTTTTCTTTACACATTACTAAAATAAGATTGGTCGGTAAACACTAAGTTTATTTACTGCTATTGGGTAAAGGCTAGAAAAAGATAAACAGTATACTCACCGAGTAGTATATATTTGATAAGATTAATTAAATGCATACATCTTGTAGGAGTGAAAGATAACTAGAGGTATTATATTTGTGATATAAGTTTTGGTTGGATTATTAGATTAATTATTGAGGCCACTAATTCACCCTCCCTTAGTTATTCTAACACCAAGACCAAGTATGGTTCAACAAAACTCCTGAACCAACTGATAGATGAGAAATGATAAAACTTGTCTATATTAAGATATACATTTTACATCAAATAATCTAATGAGCTATAAGAATGCCCAGATATCAAAAAACACCTAGAATCAACACTATAAGCACAATAGTCAACAAAAACTGACATTAAAATATCATGCAACTCTCAACACCGAAAGTATACAAGTATACTGTAAGATGTAATTTATATGTAGATTGAAGTACACTTGTCATCGAGAACCAAGAAAATTGCATGATTGAAAATTTTCCATTATTGACCCCTTCATGCGAAGAGGTGTTCGCCCAAAGTGGAAAAACCCCTTTGTGCAAACACAATGGCGTAGGGTAGTTTGCGCAAATGGGGTTCTTCGTGTGAACACCATGACATAGGGGTCTTCATGCGAAGGCCCTTTTTATCAGATTATATATAAATTTTCAGCATGAATTTTCACTGTTTACTTCTGGGGACCACTGCAACGTTGGAGTGAACACCCTTGTTATCAAAGGTTGTAAGAAGCGACTTGTGACTATTTTTGGTGTAGAGATCAACCTTCGTTCATACTAGGTGCACTAATTTCATCCCTTTTTTATTTATATATGACTGTAAATTTTATTTTTTTAAAATTATTTTTAGTTAGTTATCAATATTTTTTTGTTTTCAGTAAATTTTAAATGTTTTTTATTTTAACAAAATAGAAATTTATTAGAAAGTATTAGAAAACTATTAGAAAACCTTAGGAGAATTTAGAAAACTATTATAAAATGTTAGAAAAAATTAGAAAACTATTAGAAACATTTAGAATATGAGTAGAAAACTTTAGAAAAACTTAAAATTTATTTATTTGGTTACGTTCATGTTTCATTTTTGTAGTTTTTAATTATTGTATTATATATTTTTTAGGAAAACTTGAAAAAAAGGAAAAACTTTAGAAAATGTTTAAGAAAACTAGGTACATTTTTATTTGTTTAACACATGTAATCACTTTCTCAATGCCCTCCCCCCTCTTTTTGTCTCTCAGACACACAATCATTTTAGGACTCTCTTCCCCCTCCTGCATACATCCTCTCTATCTCTCTCTAACAGACACACACACAAAAGCTCTCTCTCTCTCTCTCTCATTGTCATTATTTTATCACTCTATCTTAATCCCCTTAAGATTCTCTTTTTAGACCCCCATTCTTATTTTCTTAACTCTTATAATTCCTTACATACATGAAACAAATACCTTATATGGATGTTGTAACCACCTAGATTTGGTCTGCTCTGACCATAGACCCTATTTTCCCTAAGTGTGATCATACCCCCAATTATGTCCAGACAACTCTTCAATCGGTAGGCATAATTCATTCAAATTAGATTTAATCTCTTAAGTGATCTAATCACTAATGTACATTAATCACTTTAGCCAATCCAATCAAATCAATTCAATTAATCAATTCAAATTAATAACATGGCTAAGGTAATTAATTTAAAGGGAATTAATGAAATCCTAATCATACCCTATCACTTGAAAAATCAATCCCCTATCCTAATTTATTCAATTTGGTTATAGTCCTATTGACGGGACTTAGGTGACTGGGTCCGTAGCAAATGTAAGTTGTCACCGGGTACCGGGGTACTGGCCAACTTCGCCTGCAAAGGTTATCTGGGGAAATGAGATTCCCTGGGCCTCCAAGAACTTGAGGGTCAGGTCTCAACGGTGTAGGGCTCAGTTGGGAGATGTGACTATTTTTTTAGGGGGATAGCTGGTTTCTTCAACTCATTCTCTCCGGGGATTCAAATAGGTGAAATTTCTCCAAGCACGTTTACACTTAGAAAATAAATTGAAAAAGATCCTGTAGGGTTAGAAGTATTTCATCTACCTATAGTTGTGCTAAACGTTCAAAAAATCAACAATACTCTAGCACACTATACTAAATACCAAAGAAACATACAACCATCAGTTCATATTTGATCAGTAGCAAAGGAAAAGAGGTCATTAATCTCCTTTAAGTGTTAGAGAAAAGGACATAAAGAACACAAAGCATAAAATACTGTCAATCCAGAAGACAAAATGCTAACAACATCATTGCAAGAAATCTCCCTTCTTCATTAACATTTCTTCTAGCAAGCACTAGTGCATGGTACAATGGTGGCTCCCAGGGAGAATCTAACTACTGAAAGCTTAAACACTAAGGAGCATTGAGCTCTACAACTGAGAAATGAAAATACTATTTTTCTATTACTATGGACTACAAAATCACCAATTTCACCGACCCTTGGAATGGGGTCAGACTTACTATTTATACACATTTACATCTAACCCTAACCCTAACTTATGTTACATTTGTACAATCAAATATATTATTAGGTGGCCGGTACTACCTATGCCACTCTACAAAAGATCTAGAGACAGAATAGGCATGTCATGTCGGAAGAAAAGATTGAGAAGTGAAGTAGAAGAATCATCCTTGAGAAGGGAGCTGAGAAGAAAAGGAAAACTGATCCCCTGGGGATCAAGGCTACATGCCTCATAAATGAGAAAAGCGGTGCCCTGTCTCTAATGTGCCAGGTGTACATCTGTAGCGGCACCCCAAGAAGACCAACTGTCAAAAAACCTCTTGGCGATCCGACGTGCCTTGATGTAGCCAACTACCTTCTAAAAACCTTTATTAACTGCTTTGAAAGTGAGCGGTTGGCCTTGGGGACCGGGACGCAGATCACTAAAAGAATACAAAAATGTAGGATCGGGGACTCCGGGATCTGGGAACTTACATTCCGAAAGAACAAAGTATACAAAAACACTTAGGTTTTATCCAGCACCTAGAGAATATTTATTGTTGCTTATTTTCATTGAAGGTCTAGAGGAGAAGGGAGATTCCATCTTCATCAACTTCTTTAAGGCCAACCCGCCGGTACTTAGCCACCTCAATCTCTTCCCCCAAGTCTGAAACATTTCCCTTAAACTCATCGGCCATTTTCACTGCATCATGACAATTGAGTACTATACGAGTTATTCTCATTATTTGAGAGTTGTCTACTCCCTCTGGGGATTGATACCTCAACTCCATTAGCTCATCAAACTTCCCCAGTACATACTCCTCCGATGTGCATGTGTCGGTGCTGAATGGATCAGCTTTGGAGACCTTCATAACAAAAGACTTGTATAAATTAAAAGAATATTATACTATATTGATCTTCTCCCGCAGAGTCCCTACCAGTTGCTTGATTACCCCCAATGTGAGGTCAAGTCTAGAGTGTTGGGTCTTCACAAAATCAAATGACTCCTCTCCTAGAATCCCAGATTCGGAGACAATCTCCTCCCCGAGGCCAATGAGTTCTTCTAACTCAACTTTCCATGCCTCATAATTTTTGATATCCCCCTCCCATATGTTGATGATGGTATTAGCCTGGTGTAAGATGTGGTGGGCCACTTATAGTTCCAGGAGGGTGGATACCAGGTGTAGACACCCTAAAATGGACAGGCTTGCAACTTTACATTAAACACAGTAATTTTCATCTATTAATTAATGGTTTTTTAATCATTAATTAATCATCTATTTTCTTCTAAATTCATCTTTCTCAAATCATCTAATCCAATTCTCAAAATTAATTAAATAATTAATTTTATTTAATTAAT
>MU224129.1:1031038-1044662 GCA_018584345.1 Thuja plicata | reverse complement strand
CTCAACCACTCATTTCATCACCAATTCCTATATAATAAACCCTTCATAACCATTTGAAGGATCCAGGATTTCAAGCTTACATGCGCCATTACTCTGTCAACATTCAAGTTATCTTGCGATCACACACTTTGCAACTATCAAATTCTCGACGCTTCTCAAGTCATAGACGCTGCCCAGCCAATACTGAGCATCAAGAATAGTGTTTCAGAAGGAGTAGAGAGAAACAATAGAAGCTTCAAGCATCGAAGGGTTTGCATTCGTTTGTCTTCCTTTTTGTTGTTTGTACATTTTATTGCTCACGTTTCTATTATTTGTTTAGTAGTTATTGCATACTTGATTTGCATTCACTTGTGAACCTTTGCTACTAACCCCTGCCCTTGGAAAGCTGTGGGAAACCGGAGAGAGAGGCGTACACCAGGAAACACTAGACATTTCCCACTTGTAGGGCAACCCATTCATCAACCACTTGGGATTTCTTCTTCATCACCGTAGTGAATCTACGTCACTTTGTGGAAGTGGTATATCTGATGGAGAGGCCCTCAGAGGAATAACACTGATAGGCTGGACTAGCTCATTTAGCAACCACATAAGGTTTGCATTTTTCTCCTTTTCTACTTTGAGCTTCTGAGTCTCCTTTTCATAGTGAGCCTCTACTACCTTGGCTGCCTATTTCAACAGGTCTACTTCACCCTGTTTTCCCCTCTTCCCCAGTGATACTTCTATGATACTATAATCTTTGGCCTCTGCCGTCACTTCGTCTGCATCTGGGGAAGGTGTCACTATCACGTTTACTGTTTCTCTACCTAGCTTAGTTCACAGGGTGTGAACTGTTCAGGCTTTCTTGGCCTTTGGCGGGTTCTGGGCTTGAGCCATCATTTCTACCAAGGAAAGGTGGGCTCTAGGTGTTTCTGGGGGGCCTTCCTCTTTCCAATTTCTATCAACCATGGGGGCAGTAGGGGTGGCTTGGTAGCTAGAATGTGTTCCTGTGACTTCCCCCCAACATCTTATTGTGCCCCTTTAGTATTATGAGCCTCTCCCGACTCCTTTCTTGTATCTTCTTTCTCACCGGAAATATTTTCTTTGGTGGTATCTATATCGTTTTACCCATCTATGTCTTTAGTGACATTTGGGTCCTCATTGGTTGCCCCGGGGTTTTCCTCTTCTTGTTCCTATTCTTCCTTAGCCTCTATTGTCGAGATGTCCTCTTCCATACGTACATCTTCTGGTAATGGGGGAGGTAATGGGGGAAGGTTTAATGTTTGGGCCGCAGTGATTACCTGCCCAAATAGTGCCTCTAGGAGAGGCGCTTGGAACATGGTGGCTGGGGTTACGGTTGCTCCCGTAGGTCTGGTTTCCCCAGCTAATGCCAATTGTTTGCTTTGCTTTTGTTGGTCCACTCCCGTATCCTATATCTCCAGGACTTCGGGGGCAATCTCTTGTTCTCTCTCTTTTTCTTCTTCTACCTGCTCCTCCTGCTCCTGTGCAGGTTCCTGTTCTAGAGCTTCTTCTTGTTCTGGGATTTCGGTCTCTGGCTGCTCAATGTCCCCCTATAAATTCTTGAACTCATCAGCTATAAAAACATTATCAAATTCATCCTGCAGGGGAGGATTGGCCAGGACATGAGCAGGCTCTGGTTCCCTCTCCAGCTCTAGGGAGTCAGAGGAAAGGATTTCAACTTGTGGGATCTGAGGCATCCCCAGCTCTGGCTCCTTTTTAGGCTTCAGATTAAGCCTTTTCTTCCTCTCGGTGACCAAAGGTGGCCCCGCATCCCTTAGGAACTGCTCTTCTTCTAGATCTACCCCTATTACCTTCACCATTAGTGCTGCTAGTGAAGGGGAAGAAGGCAGACGGATGGGTCTGGGCATGAGTACCGGGGTTGCCAACCGCATGATTAATTTATCTTTCATTTGCTAGGAAGATACCGGTGATTGTTTCAGTTTCTCCTTAATGGGGGTCTCTTGTGGAGCTAGGGTTTCCATTATTCCTTTCCCCCTATCTTCTCTCTACGAAGAAGTTCCAGCTCCCAGGGTGAACTTTGGCACTGGCTGGGCAGCCCTGCGGACACTCCTGGGGCACACCTTCTTAAAGTAGGCGTGGCTATGTTCGACCATGTTGCGGGTGAATTATTCAATGGTGGGCCCCTCCTAGGAATTCTAGTCCACTGGTGGGAGGGCAAATTTATCAATCCCCTTTGCTTTGTATTGGGGATCTATTGTGGATCCAGAGTCTGAGAAGTCATCTAAAAATCTCTGGAGCTTTAACCTTTCCATCATTCCCATGGTCATCCGGATGTAATGCCGGCTCCAAAATTCCATGTCATCCTGGAAATCTTCCAAAAATTCTTCCATGTGGTATTGGTGGGGCTCTGATGCTCGAGAAGAGCTGACGCAATTTTTCCATGTGGATCAAAATTCTTCCGCGCCAAGTAGAATTCTGCTAAGTTGTAGCTTTTGAGCTCATTGTCTGCTTCCTTGGCCATTGCTAGACTACACGAGTAATTCCCACAAGTAATTGGGAATGGGATGTTTGTCACCTTCTTCAAGGTGTAAAAGGCATGTAGCTCCATTATTTGTCTACAATATTCTAAAAGAATTATCTTGTTCTCACAATGTTTGGGTAACAAGTAAGGTTTCCCAGAGAAACTGGTCACCCTTATGTATGTATGTTGCTGGAACTGTATATAATAATGGTTGTAACTTTTGACCAGATTCATAACCTCTATGGAGAGGTGGTATCCTACATCCCGGAATTGATAAAGGCATCATTCACACGACAGAAACTAGGGAACCTGGCCTCCCATTAGATTTGTGGGAAATAGTCCCAGGGAGCCTTCTGACCCAGGCAAATATTGAGTATGCCTGATGTAAGTAATCTATTGGTGGTAGGCCATTGTTGCACTAGGGCCTAGAGAACATAAGAGGTCATATGAAACTTCCACTTTTGGACCACTTGTAGAAATTGAGAATCTACATGGTTGGAGATGATGGCGGCCCAATCAAAATATTCTCCCTTGGTGGAGATGCCAAGTAGAAAATAGTACATCCATGCTGAGAATTATTGGGCATGGGGTTGCTCGAAGACCCAGGATAGTGCTATTATCCCCATCTAGATACTTTCCTTAAATTCAGACCGAGGGAGTTTTAGCTTCATTGTCTTGGGATCCCTCTTCGGGGTCTTGAGCCAATGGTTTTTCATGTATATATGGGTTGCTTCCTCCAACTACTTGAACTGCGCTAAGGTATCTGCTCTGGTAACCATAGTTGGTTTGTCAAATTGAGGGATCCCCAAGCCCATCTAGAAAGTAGTGGTGTCAAGAGACACCATAGGGGTAGGATACCTGGTGGGTTCTGGGGCTGTGAGCATAATGGCCCAGATAGAAGAGTTATAATGTGCTGCAAGTGTGACGATTAACTCTGGAGACTGCACTAGGCATGGAAAATAGGTGGCCTTGAGGATCCCAGAATCCCCAATTTTGATCGCCAGCGGATCTCCAGACTGCCGTTGAATGTACATTATTTTCACCAAGGCCTGCATTTCGGCCCACATCCCGACACTGGTGTCGGTAATGAACTGTCTTTAGAATTGATCTTTGATCCCACAATGGTGTTGTGTTTCATGTATATCATACTGAGGGGAAATTTTTCCAAGGCCCTCTCCATTTTAGATTTTACGACTACCCTAGTGACCACCTCAGAAGGAAGTTCCAGACTCCCTGGTGGTGAAGATGCGGAAGCCTCAGACATGATGGAAGTATATTTCTCTAGAAATCTACAAGGCAAGGTGATCATCAGAATGTATAGATAAATAATACTCCAGGATCCAGTGATCTTACCACCATGGTGCTTGTTTTCCCTGAGAAGTTAGTTTAATTCAAAAATCCTGGAAAGTATATATATATTGCAAACTTGAAATTTAACCAATATTCAGGCCCGGGGGTATCACCATACTTAGCAAAAGAAAAATGTGGGTTGGGTGAGGGTAAGGGACCCAGGGTCTGGAAAACTAACCATTGGAAGGTGTGTGAAAAGTGAACTGTCAGGCCCATGTGGGCGTCACGTGGCTATGCAATAAATGGAAGTTATGACGCGGCAGTGGAGCCAACTGTTCAAACATGCAAAAAGTGGAGGCCGCTTGGACAGTTTTGAATGCATACGTGGGATGTAAATGGGACACTCATTAAGGCTAGTTTATGAGGAGAGAGAAAAATGCCTAGTTGAAACCAGCTAAGAGCTGAGTTTCAACCAGGTGGTATCTTACATGGAATGAGCTCACAAATTTTGTGAATGAGAACAAAGGAAGCATGATGAGATTTTTACAAAACTAGGTGGATATACATGAAATATACATCATATATAACATATATACATTGAGGCTAAAAGGTATACACATGCAAAATGAAAGGATCTATATTAAAATATAGCAAATGCACACAAATTTACAGCTGAGTCGAAGCGGAATGACTACCCTAAACAACAATGCACAAAATTAGAAAATTTACACTACCTACACGATATACTACACCTACACAGAGGGCAAACAACCCTCTGGCAGAGCTGACCCACCAACAGCCAGAAAACTAGACGCAGAAATAGAATGAAAACAAAAGACGGAAAGAAACATAAACAAAAGCCAACATAACACAACAAAAAATCAAGAAGATGGATGGAAACCAAACACCAACATGAAAACCGGAGAAAGGAAAGAAGGTAAGGTGCCTGCAAATGCTCTGCAATAGCTTCTACCTTCAAAGGATCACCACTCCACACCAGAAACCACTCGCAGTTGTTCAGAACAACTCAAAAATAGCTCGCACTAGACTCTGCTCAAATCGTCGTGATATCACTCTAAAATTCTCTCAAATCGCTTAAGTGTTTTAACTATGGTAATTGTGAAAATAACAGGTGATTTATATTTATAGCCAGGGTAAAAGCAAGTTACCTTTCCTTCTGAAAACTCTGGAATCAAGCTGACCTCCAGACTTCGGGTCTGGGGATTCCGTGCTACCATATCTTCTTACAGAAAGAAGACATCATGGTAAAGAATCCCAGAGTCTAGAATTTGACTCCTAGAGAAAGAATGACCAACTCTAGGACCGGGTCCCAGAGACACAAGGAATAAAGAATAGAAGAAAAACCAACACCGCGGGATAGAAAACCTAGAGAAGGAAACAAAGAAACAAAGGAAAAGACAAGGCAAGAGCCACAAGAAGAAAACAAAAAGGGGGACCCAAAATTTTGCACACAAAATGTAGGGATGGGGATGCATGGCATAACAAATGGCGACTATCTAGGATGAATGCCTTAGTACATTCAAGAACTACAGAATCTCTAGTTAGCAAAACTGGAAAAAATTGTTACTCGAAGCATCTTATTTGTAAGGTATGAAACATCTGAGAAAATTTGGTCATGTGAGATCCAACCCGTGATCCTTTCATCAGTGGTGAAGTGTGTGTTTTGGAAGGAAGTCAAGCCAATGACCTCTTGGAGAGGTAGAGAACAGGCACTAAGTATATCAAACCCCCATGTCATCAGATTTGCTCATTTCTCTCGGAGACCAAAGTTTTGTCCCATTTCTTTTTCTTGTTATTTTATACGCCTTTGGGTGGGAGGGCGGTACTTCTTTCACCATCTAGCTTAAGCTTAGATAAATTTAATAGTGGTACTTCTTTCACCCTTCCACCTTTTGAATGGGGTAGGGAACTCCAGATCCATAAGGAAAATTTAGAAGTTTAGACTTAGGTTAATTAACCAGTGTGACTGATCTACCCTCGGTGTGTCCGATTACTTGTTCCTTCAGAATTTTGATTTAACTGATTACTGGACTTCCAGGGATAAATCTAATGAAGATACTCATAATTTACTACCAAAATCATGAGATAAATCTGGGGACCGGACCGATTCCACCATGTTAACAATAGATTCCTAAGTTCATCGTCATGCTAAAGTCAACATCCCAGAGACCAGATGTTATGTGAAGCATACCAATCCTTACAAAAGGGAGAGCAAAATGCCAGAAGAAGGGCAGTCCTGGAGGATGGCCAACAAGACTATTTACAAGGTAAGGTACCTCCCAACAAGGCACTGGGAAAGAAATATTTACAAGCAAGGAACTTTACATAAAATACAACTTTGGGCAAACCAACCTCATCTGAAATAATGTTTGAGAAACTGTCCATTGACAGGCAATGGGACAGGTTCTCCAGTCATGGTGTTAAGGCAGTAGGTATTTTCCCTTGCAGATCTCTGAGATTAGGTATGGTCCGAGCCAAAGACGTTGGAACTTGGTGTGCTTGCATTTCTTTTCCCGGGCCTTATCCCACAGCAGGACCAAGTCTGAAATTCGAAAGGCCTTGTATTGGGATCTTTGATCAAACCATCATTTTACCACTACTTGATGATGTGTGAAATGTTCAAGTGCTGCGTCTCATTGTTCCTCCATCCGCACCAGATTTAGAAGCCAAACCTCCACGATATTATCCTGATTGCTAAATTTTTGCATAAACTGCAAAACTGGGATCTGTAAGTTGATTGGGAATACTGGGTTCAGGCCATAAACTAGATGGAATGGGGATGTTCCTAGGGTGGCCTTAATTCAAATGCGATCCGCCCAGAGGGTGAATCTCAACTTTTGGTGCCATTCCTAGGGATTCTATTCCAATAGGTGTTTGATCACTTCAAGTAGATTTTTGTTCGTCGATTCAGCAACACCGTTCCCCTGGGGGTAATAGTTTCTGGAAAACTTTAGAGTTATCTTCCAATTATTGGTCCTTTCAAGTAATTGCACCAAAGAAAATTCCAGACCATTGTCACACACTATCGCGAAGGGCATTCTGAATCTTGTGACTACATTTTCTTCTAGGAATTTAATAACTACATCTACCGTGTTGTTTTTACAAGGTATAGCTTCAGACCATCGAGTGTAGTAATTAGTTGCAGAAAGGATGTACTGGTGGTTGGTAGATGAGTTGGGGTTGATTTCCCTGATGAAGTCAAATTCCCATTAGGTGAAGGGCCTAGCCTTGAAGATTGGTTATAAAGGCATAGCCGGGTTACGCTCACAGTGTGCCACGGTCTGACAAGTATGGCATCACTGAACGTGAGTGTAAACATCTTTAAATATATAGGGCCAATAGTATCTGGCCCAAAGGATTTGATGAGCGGTGGCGTCAGTTGAGTCATTCCCAATTCCAAATAGCTCATGGAATTCTTTGATCATTTTCATAGCTTGATCCTTATCAATGCACCGAAGGTACACTCCCTCATAGTTCTTGTGGTAAAGCACAGAGTTTTTGATCATGAAGTGAGCGCTTTTCATTCACAGGGCATGACATTTGTTATGAGGTAACCACTCTAGGCATCTGTTGTTTAATAGTAAGTACACTAGATCTGTGTACCATGATTCTCAAGTGATAGACTCCACTATGTAAGTTTGACATTCTATGTGGGGAGTCTCTTCTGCCATCACTCAACTCAGTCCTTGGCCTCGGACTATCTTCACGGGTTGCATCTCCAAGTCATATTCCTAGAGGATGGCCATCCATTTTCCCTATCTTTCACCTAATTCACTCTGCATCAGCAGAGATTTCATAGCTTGGTCCGGGATGATAGCATGCACCTTGCTCCAGAGAATATAATGCCAAAATTTCTTCACAGCATGAACAAGAGCAAAGGCCTGCTTTTTCAACAATGAGTACGAAAATTTGACATTCTTAAAGGGGGAGCTCATGAAAGCTATAGGTCGCTCTTCTCCTTTGACCTTTTGGGTCAATACCACTATTGTAGAATGCGGTGAAGCAAAGGAGTAGATGTAAAATGGGAGGGAGTAGTCTGGACTAGCCAGGACAGGTGCCTCCATTATTGTTTGTTTGATCTGGGTGAATGCCTGCTTTGCCTCAGGAATCCACTCAATTTTGGTATCATTTTTCATCATCTCGTTGAGTGGTTTGACTATCTTGGCGAATCTAGTGATGAACCACTGGACAAAGTTGATCTTTTTGAAGAAAGACCGCATCTCTTTCTTGCTGCCCAACATTTATAGGTTTAGCAGTGCTTCAACTCTCTTAGGGTCAATGGATATACCCTTCTTGGAGACAATATGCCTGAGAAACTTCCCTTCAGTGACCCTGAATATGCATTTCTTGGGGTTGAGGGACACTCCATACTAGTGACATCTTTCACAGATCTGAGCGAGGTGGGTGGAATGGTCACGCCTGTCCCAGGAAAAGCTGGTCAAATAATCCATGTAGATGATTATGCACTGATTCACAAGGCCTTCAAATGCGATGTCCATAGCCTTTTGAAATGTGGCCCCTACTTTAATCAAGCCAAAGGGCATTCTCCTATATGCAAACATTCCCCATTTGGTGGTGAATGCTATTTTCTCTCTATTTTCATACTTAACCATGATTTGGTTATGTCCAGATTACCCATCCAAGAAAGACATCATTTGGGATCCATTCACTATCTACAACACCTCATCCAACGAGGGGAGAGGGTGATTATATTTCTTGGAGGCTCTATTCAAATTTTAGAAATCCACACAAAGGAAAATTTCACTGCTCTTCTTCCTAATAGGGACCGAGTTGGCAACCCACATAGTATGCCAGAGTGGAAAGATTATCTGGGCTGACAACAATTTCTCCACCTCTTGATGAATCAGAGGTTCGATCAGCAGGTTGACCGGTCATTTCTTTTTTTGAAAAGGATTAGCATCAAGTTTTAGGGGAATGGTATGAGTCATAATGGACATGTCATATGTTTTTAAATCCTCATATCCTCATATAATCATGTCTATATATTCTTGGAGAATCGTGAGAATCTTCTCCTTCTCCTCAGGGGAGCAGGAGGTGCCAATGTGTATCATCTTTTCTTCACTGGGCTGGCCGATGTTTACTTTCTCAAATTTTCCTCCCTCAGAGGAGGATGACATCTTTTCCTGGCCTCGAGGGTCTGAGTTGAAGATATGTTCAAGCATGACTATTCCCTTAGGGGTGGTGTTGGTAGGTAGGTCCATGATCCCATCATCTTCATCACCCTACCTAGTATCATCATGGTCTTGTTCCTCCACTATCTGGTCCTCAAAAACACCAATGTTAGTGATGAAGGCCAAGATCTTCCTCAAAAACTTGAAAGTGGGTGACATTATCTGGAATGGACGAGGTGGGGATCATCTTAATGGAGAATCTTCGGAGTCGTGAGCTGGCTATGGGCTCAACTATGTAGGCAGAGATGGCAAGGGAATATGGGACATAATTCCATCGCTAGGGAATAAGATCAATGCCAAAGGCATCAAAATCTTCAATAAGGCTCCAAGCCCGATTGCAGTATGCGGCCAGTCTCTTGTCATGACATGTATATTGACTCTGGACCTATTTGACAACCAACTCTGAATCACTTAGAGCCTGGAGGTGGGTGATTCCTTTTCTTAATGCAAATAGGAGTTCAAGGACCAAAGCCTCATACTCCATAACATTGTTTGTGCAGTCAAACTGCACCTTGTAAGATGTGAGGAAGGATTTCCCTTGTGGGTTGATTAATTCTACTCTGGCCCCATAGCCTTGTTTGGATCAGGACCCGTTAAAATTAAGGGTCCATAGATCATCGCTTGTAGTCTGGAGCCAGGGAGAGGGAACAATCTTTGGATTGCCTTTGGGAGACTTAGTAGGAGCTTCCTCCTGCATAGTTGGCACATGAGTGAGGTTTGCCTCTAGAGGGGTTTGGAATTGAGGTTCCCAGGGAAATTACACTGAAGGAGTGCTTTTAGTAGGAATACTGGGTTTCAGGGAATCAACCATATGGTCTTCATTCCAGAAGGCGTCGATGTACCAGGTAGCTAGGAAAAGGCAAGGCTCACACTCTAACTCTGAATGTTTCTGATAGTGTACTCGGTGCCAAGTACTAGACAAGAGTGTAGTGAGGGTCACTGCGGTACCCTGAGAATTAACCTCAACCCTCAACTTTTCTTCTAGGTCCTGGGTTCTCTGTAGAACTATGAAATCCTCCCCGGGGGTGAAATCGAATGTTAAGATTTCAAAGGGTTGGTACACCTCGAGCGAAGTCTCAGAGAATAAGACCTCACTAACCCTCCTAACTTTGGTAAGGGCCTACTTCATCTAGGGCTCACTCTCAACCCAGATCTTGTTTGATTCTCCTTCCCAGGGGAGCCATAAGTGGGAGAAGTCAGTCAAAAAGTATCCATTCAAGGACTTAGAGAAATTTCAACTTAATAACATCCCATAAGTCTCTGGGATGTCCACCACTTGGATGTCGATTATGCTAGCTATCCTGGGGTCTTGGATGAGCTGTATCTGGACATTCTTCAATTCCCCCACCATTTTCATGGAAGTTTTATCCAGTTGAATCACCACGCCATTAGATGGGGTGGAACAAAATCTGAGCTTCTGGCATATGGATAAGGGCATGATGTTGCCTGAAGCCCCAGAGCCTACTAGACAGTTATGTATGTTTTTGCCTTGTATGTTTAGGCCTAGTAGGAATGGAGGATCTTCATTATTTCCCTGGAAGATAGTCGCGTTGACATCCTCAAAAGAGACAGTCTTGGGCGGGTGACTGACAACTTCTGGGTTTCCCAAGAGTTTCAGAAGAGACTTCTTCTGCTCGTGACAGTTTAGCAAAACCTCCATCAAGCTCATGGAGGTGGTGGTTTGTTCTAACTCCCTTGTGATGTCAAATCTTCCTCCTGAGAATTGGTGGCTTCCCTCAGCCAGGTCTTTTTCTTGGTTAGAGCTAGAACCTTTTAGAGGGACTGGCCATTCACTTTTATTATCCTGAGGAGGAGTGTCCTTGGTAGAAGGTGTTGGTGCATAAACTGGTCCTTTACCAGCCTGGCTCTGAGTATTGTAAGGAGTCTGCGGGTTGGTGAAGGCATTTGCCTCAAAGGCCGGAATCGATTCATCAAAGAATCCCTATAATTCAGATTCTTCTTCATCTTCTCTGGGGGATCCGAAGAAGATGGTCTAATAGGTAATGCACTGTGAGTTGAATCCTACATAGGAGGCTCTAGGGGAGGAGTGTCATGTGATTGTTTCCTGTCCAGCTGGGAAATCATGATTACTTTCTCTAGCGTGGCACAATTTACCTTATTATGGGAGCCTGTGTCATGCAATCTACACCAATTGGTCATGGGTTGGAAGTCTGTGACTGGTGTGTGTTATGCCCTGCATCCCTGTCCCTACATTTTGTGTGCAAAATGTTGGGTCCCCCTTTTTTGCTTCCTGCTCTTGGCTCTTGCCTTGTCTTTTCCCTTTGTTTTTCTTTGTTTTCCTTCTCCAGGGTTTTCTTCGCTCGGTGTTGTCTTTGTTTTGGTTTTGTCCCTCATGTCTCTGGGACCTGGTCCCAGAGTTGGTCATCCTTTGTTTTTAGATTGGTACCTTCTCTCCGCTCGGCTTTCCTACTTTTTGGTTTCTCCATGTTTGGTTTCCTTGTCTAGTTTCTGTTTGGCACTGTGTTTTGTTCTGGTTCACTGCCCGTTGGTGGGTTAGCTTTGCCAGAGGGTTGTTTTCCCTCTATTTAGATGCAGTATAGCATATAGATAGTGTGAGGGGTTGTAGATGTTTGTACAATTGTCTAGTTTTTTTGAATAGCCACTCTGCGTTCTATGTATATATGTAAATTTAATGTATATTGCTATGTATCCTTCTAGTCTGCATGTATATACCCTTTGGCTCTGTTGTATATTAGTATATATTTTGTGTATATTCTTCTTGGTAGTCTATCAAGCTCGCCATGCTGCATTTGTTTCTGGTTTCTAATTTGTAAAGCTCGCTCTGTGTAGAATACCGCCTGGTTGAAACTTGGCTCTTGGCCAATTTCAAATAGGTGGTTTTCTCTCTCCTCCATAAACTAGCCTGCCATTCATTTATGTCCCATGTGCACATTTATATTTGTGCAAGTGGCCTTCACTTTTCATGCATTTGGACAGTTGGCTCCGGTGTCGTTACCATAGCTTCTATTTATTTCATATCTACGTGGCATCCACGTGGGTCTGACGGCTAGCTTTTTATGCACGCCTCCCAATGGTTAGTTTTATAGACTCTGGGTCTCTTGCCATCACCCAACCCACACCTTGCATTTTCTAAGTATGATAAGACCCCCAGACCCAGATGTGGGTTAAATTTCCAAGTTTACAAGATATATATGATTTCTGAGATTTTGAACTGAGCTAACTTTTTAGGGAAAGAAAGTACCACGGTGGTAAGATCTCTGGACCCTAGAATAACATTCATTTATATGTTATGATGGTTGCCTTTCCATGCAAGTTTCCATAACATACTTTAATCATGTCTAAAGCTTTTGCATCTTCACCACCTGGGAGTCTGGAACTTCCTTCTACGGTGGTTACAAGAGCAGCAGTGAGGTCCAAAATAGAGAAGGCTCTAGAGAAGATACCCCTGAGCATGAAATATGTGAAGGACAACATTATCATGGGCTCAAAGATTGAGTCCAAAGTTTAATTCATTACCAACACCAATGTTCAAACATGGCCTGAGATTCAGGCCTTGGTAAAAATGATGTACATTCACTAGTAAATTTTAGCCCTATTTTCGACGATGATTTGTCGCAATTTAGACAACAATTGGTCTATAAAATGATGACTACTACCGTCGGTCTTTTTTTCGTCAATTTTACGTCACACTAAACCATCATCAGTATTTCGACACAAATATGGTGGATTTATCGACGGAAGATGCATTGAAATGTTTGGTCCAGCCTAGACCCTGCTTTCCACTGAGGTGACCAACGTCAGTCTAAATGTCGATGAACTCTACTCGATGAAGGTGTCGAGACTATAGCATCAGCATTGAAAAGCTAAGTGTCATGTGTCAAAATTGTGATGCACAATGGTTGATCATGTCATCGATTGTATAGCATTGGCGTCGATATGCTAAGTGCCTTGTGTCAAAATTTCAACAGCCTGTGCCATTTTTTTAAATTTTTTTTTTTATATTATCGAAAGAAATATGTATAAATATATTTATAAAATATGTATGAGACTCTTGCTATTGGGATTAGTATTCACCTTTTGAATTTATAACCACACAACATTAATATTGCCAGAGGAGAAATGGCCAGGTTCATTTAGGTGTAATGGGCATCTTATCCCAATGTAGTGATTCTTGTTTAATGTGTATGTGACATGCTTCGTATCCTTCTGAGCTTTTCTTAGTGCGCGTATCCTTTCTGGGTCAGCATGACCACTTGTGGTAATCTGTTGTGTGGTTGGATCCACTATAGATCCAATATATAAGTTTTTATAGATCAAGTTTTATGAAAATGATTTGAACAAAGCATTTTCATTGTATTGTATATTCACAACCTCAAGAAAAATCAAACTGACTAAGAAAGCTTTGTTTACCTACAGATTTGTGTGCTTTTCTGAGTTTGATACGCAAATCTACGTATCAAACTCAGACAAGAAAACAAATCTATAAGTAAATGTTGATTAAATATTTTATTTTTAATAGCAGTTTAAAAGGCCATTTAAATGTTTTGACGGTTTGATAAGAACAAAATTGGTATTCATCACAATGGCGCGTCTCATCATCACAACTAATCCACCTTAAACAATTGAATATGTTTTCTTGTATTAAATATTCATTAATCAA